>JAKOPK010000307.1:0-32734 GCA_024195185.1 Coniferiporia weirii
AGGTTGCCCCCCCGAAGGGGGGGCCTAGACTAAACAACTATGGAGGTGCCTGTCACTGCACATCATACAGAACTGGGTGGGGTGCGCGCCCCTGGGGGGGCCAAGTGAGAAAATGCGCCCTATTAAAGAGAGGGGAAAGGAAGGAGGAAAGGGAGGGATACATATCATGACCATTGCCCATAACTATTGAAAGAGAGGAACTGAGGGATGCTTAGAAATAGAAGGGGGGGTGGCAGCGAGAGCCAGACAGAGATCGATAAGGAAACCAAAAGCCAGTCACTAATCAGAGGGAAAGGGCAGAGCATTACCTGTGAGCTCCAAAAGAGCCAGGTCTGTGTCCTGTGTCCTGGGTCCGAGGTATCGATGCACATAGTCCCGAAGGATGTTGAGGTCGAAGTCCACGCCAGAGGTGGGCAGGCCATCCAGATCCATGGTGGTGAAAGCCAGCCAGATGGACCCCATGGTGTGGTCTGAGATGTGGTTAAGGTGTCCAGTCGCACGCAGCCAGCATCGAAGGATGGGGAGGAGGGTTTCATCTGCCCACTCTGAGTGGTGGGCTGGGGGGGGGCGGTTAGCCGGCCAGACTTGTGGAATCCACACCTGGAATGCATCACAGCCACCTAAGATGTGGGCAGTCAACTGGATGGGCCATGGGGGGTGGTTGTGCCATCTGCAGTAGGGGATCAGGCCGTGTACATATCGGTAGACTGAGTCAAAGCTCGGCCAGTAGCCCCCGTAGGGACCAGTGCGACAGAGGACTTGTGCTACAGCTGATAGCTTGCAGCAGGGGTGGTCCACGAAGAGAGTGAGTATTTTTCATGGCATATGGGTGGGGGGTCCAGACACTGCCAGGTATTTGTCGGCTGTCGAGGCTAGTGGGTGCGCCAGTTGGTGAGACCAGCGCGCGCGCGCGACGAGCATAGACTGCTCCTTGAGTGCGGAGATGGAGGGGGCCAGTGAGGACGGTGGCAAATCTGTAGCTGCTTTTGCTTCGGCATCTGCCCATTCGTTGCCTGGGATGTCCAAGTGACCGGGACACCATGTGAAATGAACTGTGAGGCTGGGGTATGAGTCGAGCAGTGTCTGCACGCCCGCCTTCCAGGTGGGGAGGAGTTGGGCCCCCGAGGCAGAGGGCCAAGTCCGGAAGAGATTGATGGCCATGAGGGAGTCAGACATGAAGTGAATGTCTGATACTTCCGTCAGGTGTTCGTGGAGGTGGGAAGCTGTCCACCCTGGAGCGCTGGCAAGTGAGAAAATCTCGGCGTCCATGGCTGTGGCAACAGTGGGGGAAGCTAGGCGGCGGAACCCTAGTTTGCAGGTGCCGCACATGGTGCAGATGGTGGACCCCGAGTCAGTGCCAATGCGAGAGCCATCGGTGAAGACCTGGAGTGAGGTGGGGGTGCACCGTTCCCGAGCTTGAACGACGAATGTGCGTCAGACCTCGGAGGGAACAGGGATGGGGGGGACTTCGAATTTGATCCGACCTTGCCCAAAGGTGAGGGGGTCCGTCCATGGGGGGTGCATATACGCTGGGACTTGCTGGACACGTGGGACATGGACCTGCAAAGAATGGGAGAAGGGGAGGTTAGCATGGTCACGATAGCGATGATGGCCTACTGGGTGGGGGGTGTGCCATAGGCGCAGGGCATGGCCGGTCTTTAAATACTCAAAGTAAGCAAAGAAAGGGGGAGTAGAGCAAAGAAAATTAGTGGAGAGGGGGGATGCGCCTTTGCAGACGCCTAAAATCCATCGGCACGCGGTGTTTTGAACTGCCTGCAGGCAGTTGACCAGGGTTTTTTGTGAGCGGCCATGGTACCAGACTGGTGAGCCCCATGCAAGCATGGTGTGGACGCAGGCTGAGTAGAGTTGGCACAGGAGGAGGGCCGAGATGCCACACTCGGTGTTGCCAAGGATGCGGAGGGTGGCTAGGGTGGAGAGGCCCTTAGAGCACATGTGCTCCACATGGGCTTTGAAGGATAGACCAGGGTCCCACCATATTCCGAGCCAGCGCAGGGGGTTAGTGGGTTTGATGGTGGTGGTGGGCATAATTTGAATTCCCGCGGTGCGCCAGTTGTTGTATCCAATGGTGCATCAGGGTGGGTGGAAGTGGAGGGCCTCTGTCTTCGCGGCTTCGATGTTGAGACCTAGCCGGAGGAAGTGGCCATCTAGTTGGTGGTATGCCGCTGCCAGGGTGTCATAGTTGGATGCGATATTGGGGCCGGTGCACACAATGAGGTGGTCGTCCACATATGCAAGGAGGTTGCAGCCCGGCTGTTGGAAGCACCAGAGTGCGAGCCCTGCAAATATGGTCGAAAGGATGGGGGATACCAGGGAGCCCTGAGGGGTGCCGAGGTCGGGTTTAGGGGCAGTGGGTAGAGTGGTTCTGTTGAAAGAGATGGAGACACTCTGGCCCGTCATGAAGGAGAGGCACCAATCCGCCATGTTGAGTGGACAGCCCATCGACACAAGTTGCTGGTGGAGGAGGGTCGGGTGTACCGAGTCGAAGAATCCCTGTATGTCCACCACGAGGATGGAACACACAAGGCCTTTCGAGTGGGCACACTCGACAATCTGTAAGAGGTGTTGGGAGGCGTTGTAGACTGAGTGGCCTTGACGCCCCCCATATTGGTTAGGGGGCAACCAGTCCTCCTCATTAGCGAGGAACTGGAGCCGGTTAGCAATGATCTTTTCAAGGAGCTTCCCCAAGGTCTCCTCGAGGGTGATGGGGCGGTATGACCGCGGTGAGAATGGGTCTTTCTTATTCAGCTTCCTGAGCATAACCACTTTTGCTGCCCGCCAGCACTCGGGGTGATGCCCCAAGTGTAGGCAGTCATTGAAAAGGGTTAGAACCTCGTCGGGGTAGTGCATGATCACCCATTTTAGGGGGCAATAGCTAATCCCAGAGGGCCCTGGGGCTGATAAGTTGGAGGTATCTGCGAGCGCTGCCTCGAGCTCAGAGGTGAGGAGAGGCGGCACCAGTGGGGGTGGTGGGGGTGTGGGTGGGAGGCCCACATCCGGAATAGGGGGGGGGTTCTTTGAAGAAAGTGGTGCAGAAAAGCTCACCTTTCTCTTCTTCCGATTGGGTGAAGGTGCCGTCCCCTTGTTGGAGGGAAGGGACTTGGGTGGGGCAGACCCCCAATCCATGTTTGGCCCAGGACCAGATGTTTGTTGGGTTGGCCTCCTTGGCCTGGTTGGAGTAGTAGGTTCGCTTGGCTGCACGTATGCCTCTTTTGAAGGCTTGGCGAGCACTGGAGCGGGCGAGGGCAGAAGGTGCAGTGCCAATTGCTTTGAGGAGTTCAGTGCAGTGGGGGGTCCACCACGCCACTTCAGTTTTCTTAGGCTTTGCAATCGAGGTGAATGGGGTGAGGGCATCCTCCATGGCTTTCACCACAGTGGCTGCTTTGAGGTCCAAGGAGGTGGTGTCGTGGACCGGGATTTGAAACGCCTGGTCGAGGGCAGGGTAAGCAATTTTGGACCACTCTGTGAAGTCTTCCATGGTAAGGCGTCAGGTTCTTGGGATGGGTGGGGGGGCGGAGGTCGGGATGGCCCACTTTAGGCGGGTGTGGTTGGAGAGTGGGGTTTGAGTGGACTCGAATGTGTCCAGGATTGAGTTGGCGTCCATCGAGGAGGGAGCCCAGACCATATCTATGGGGCATCGTTCGATTCCGTCGTGGGGACGGGAGTCGGAGTCAGGGTCGTGAGCAGGTTCGAGGCCGTTTGCGCAGAAGAAGTTGTCCAGGGGTTGTGCCTTGAGGGCTTCCACGTGATTGGCATGGAGGTTGGACCACGAGTGGTGGCGACGGTTGAAGTCGCCACACATTGTGAGGGTAGCTGCTAGTTCTGGGGGGAGATTAAATAGAAACGACTCACCGGGGTACTGAGGAGGGGTGCCTTCCCTGTCTGCAGGGGTCATACTGTAGTAGTTGCAGATGCGGACAGTTTGGTGGGACTGGACCTCCACCATCAGTACGTCGGTGCCGCTGGTAGCAGTGCCTAGGACAGACCATGAGGAGGTGGGAAGGGAGCGCGAGACATATGTTACAACATGGGGGCATGTGTCGGGCGGGAGGACAGGTACATAGCTGGGGATGGATGGCACATTAAGGACCACCGAGCCGTTCAGATCTGTGAGAGAGGGCTGGAGACCGATTTGATACCAGGGGGGTTCCTGGATTAGTAATAGGTGTGGGGGGGTGGGGTCATTAGAGAGGGTCAGGAGTAAGGAGTGGATAGCCACTAGTGACTGCGCGGCGTTCCACTGTAGCACATGGAGTTGTGCACTCATAACTCCATCTCGAGTTCCTGAATCTGGGCCTCGTGCAGTCCGTCGAGAATACCGTGGTAGCGGCGTTTACAAGGGCAGGTAGGGTCAGTGGCAGGGTGGTCGCCGTTACAGTTGTGGCAGCAGCGGGGGTGGGGGCAGGTGTCGTCAGCAATGGCCTTGGAGGTGCAGTCAGTGCACGACTTCCGGTGGTTGTGGGTGAGGTGTTGTCTGGTGCATTTGGTGCAGACAGCAGGGGCATGGCAGCCAGCTGTTCCATGGCCGAGCACTTGGCAGCGCTCGCACTGGGTGAGGCCTTGGCAGACCGGTGGGACAGAGAGTCAGAGGGCAGTGCCGAAGAGCCACACATGAGGGCACTTAAGGAGGCGTGCGCATATGGAACCATCAACGTCGACAAAGGTGAAGGAGACCGGGCATGTGTCCAGGCCGGAGAGATGCTCTCCATCTGCGATCGCGAAGTGGGGTTCCACCACAAATTCCAGATTCTTGAGAATGGGGTTCTGCACGAGTTCGGCCTTGAGGGCCGTGGCAGAGAAGGGTCGGGCCATGGGGCCAAAGACGTCCCTTGTGGGCACCCTGGAGATGTGGAGAGACACCCTGGGCCGGACGTGGGAGGCGGTGAGGTTGAGTTGTGCCGAGAGATATGTCCCAGTTGTGCACCACTTGTCCTTCATGAATCGGGCAAAGGCCTCCACGTGTCGGTCAATGATTGACTCTGTAGAGGGAGATGTGGAGGAGGGGCGCTGTGCAAAGATGGTCACGATATGCCCCTTCGCATTGAACGTGCAGGACAGTACCGTGACCTGGTCAGCAGTTGGGAGGGAGTGGAAGAACTCACAGGCAGTCTGGGTCAAGGAAGCACCCAATTTCCATGCAGTTGCCACGAGGTTGAGGTCGCCGGCACTAAGAACCAGGGTGGGGTCCTTAGTGTACATTTTTGGGGGTGGGGGTAGCTGGTGTGAACCCTTCTTCTTCTTTTTGTCAGCTGCCGGCATTTGAGGGGCCCCCCCTGAGGGTTGCTGTGCAGCTGGTTGGGCCGCGGCCTGGGCGTAGGAGGTGGGGGCTTGGGCTGGAGTTACTGTGGCCTGGGGGGTGGGTTGTGGTGCACCTGGTTGTGTTGCCAGGGCCCGTGGGGCCTGTTGGGCTCTTGGGGCTGGTCGGTTGGCCAGTGAGGAGACCTGTCGGGCTAGATTTCCAATGTCCAAGGTGAGTTTGGTGACGGTGTCCACCATCACCTTCATCTTGCAGGAAGGGGGGGGGTTGCGAGGGCCGGTCTTGGGGCAGCGCGAGCAAAGGGGTAGGGGAGGGACTTGCAGTTGCGGTGCTCCAGGAAGTGGTGGTAGACCATGCCCGCATTGAGCATGGCGACGTGGTTAGTGGGGTGAGCATCCCTCTCCCGCTGTAGGTCAGAGAGCACCATGTGGGCTAGGGCAGTTATCTTACCTAGGAACCCTGATGTTTCAATTTCCACCGAGTTGGGGGTGGATGAGTCTGCTCTGTCGAGATCAACAAAGCATCCATGGAATGTGACTATCGCCTCAGCCAGAATCTCCTGGGTCCTTGTGAGGTTTGCCAGGCATCTTCTGGGGGCGAGGGGGGTGAGGGTGTCCTTTTTTTTTTTTTGATTATTCCTGCAGAATTATCTAATACAAGGTTGCCCCCCTGAAGGGGGGGCCTAGACTAAACAACTACGGAGGCGCCCGTCACTGCACATCATACAGAACTGGGTGGGGTGCGCACCCCCAAGGGGGCCGAGTGGGGATATGCACCCTATTAAAGGAAGGAGAAGGGAAAGAGGAAAGGGAGGGATACATATCGCGACCATTGCCTGTGACTACTGAAAGAGAGGAACTGAGGGACGCTTAGAAAGGAGAAAGGGGGGGCTGCACAACGCCATGCGGGAATTTGATAAAGATGCCGAAAGGCGGTCACAAATCAGAGGGAAAGGGAGGAGCATTACCTGCAAGCTCCAAGAGAGCCGGGTGCATGTCCTGTGTCCTGGGTCCAAGGTATCGACACATGTAGCCCCTGAGGACGTTGAGGTCGAAATCCGCGCCGGTGGTGGGCAGACTGTCCAGATCCATGGCAGCAAATGCCAGTCTGATGGACCCCACAGTGCGGTCTGAGATGTGGTTAAGGTGTCCCGTCGTGTGCAGCCAGCGCCGAAGGACTGGGAGGAGAGTTTCGTCTGCCCACTCGCTGTGGTGGGCCGGGGGGGGGGCGATTAGCTGGCCAGACTCGTGGGATCCATGCCTGGAATGCGTCACAGCCACCCAGGATATGAGCGGTGGACTGGATGGGCCATGGGGGGTGGTTGTGCCACCTGCAGTAGGGGATCAAGCCATGCACATGTCGGTAGGCCGAGTCAAAGCTCAGCCAGTAGCCCCCATAGGGACCGGTGCAACAGAGGACTTGCGCTACTGCAGACAGCTCATGGCGAGGGTGGTCCACGAAGAGTGTGAGCAGCTTACGTGGGGTACAGGTGGGGGGGCCGGTCATGGCAAGGAATTTGTCGGCGGTTGAGGCTAGTGGCCATGCCAGTTGGTGAGACCAGCATGCCCATGCAACAAGCGTGGATTGTTCCTTGAGTGCGGAGATGGAGGGGGCAAGTGAGGACGGTGGCAAATCAGTAGCTGCTTTCACCTCAGTGTCTGCCCATTTGTTACTGGGGATGCCTGAGTGGCTGGGACACCATGCGAAGTGGACGGTAAGGCCGGGGTAGGAGTCAAGCAGCGTTTGCACGCCCACCTTCCAGGTGGGGAGGAGTTGAGCACCCAAGGCAGATGGCCAGGTCCGGAAGAGGTTGATGGCTGTGAGGGAGTCGGACATAAAGTAGAGGTCGGCGACTTCCCACAGGTGATCACGTAGGTGGGAGGCCACCCAGCCTGGGGCACCAGCGAGTGAAAAGATCTCGGCATCTGTGGCAGTGGCTATGGTGGGGGATGCAAGGTGGCGGAATCCAATCTTGGTGTGGCCGCGCATTGCGCAGATGGCGGACCCTGAGTCTGTACCAATGTGGGAGCCATCGGTGAAGACCTGAAGTGAGGTGGGGGTGCACCGTTCCTGAGCTCGAATGACGAAGGCGCGTCGGACCTCGGAGGGAACAGGGATGGGGGGGACTTCGAATTTGATCCGGCCTAGCCCGAAGGTGAGGGGGTCCGTCCAAGGGGGGTGCGTATACGCGGGGACTTGCTGGACACGTGGGACACGGACCTGCAAAGAATGGGAAAAAGGGAGGTTAGTGCTGTCTCGAAAGCAATGGCGGCCTACTGGGTGGGGGGTGTGCCAAAGGCGCAGGGCATGGCCGGTCTTTAAGTACTTGAAGTAAGCAAAGAAAGGAGGAGTGGAACAAAGAAAATTTGTAGAGAGAGGGGATGCGCCTTTATAGACACCTAAGATCCACCGGCAGGTGGCGTTTTGGACTGCCTGCAGGTGATTGACCAGGGTTTTTTGGGAGCGGCCATGATACCAGACGGGCGAGCCCCATGCGAGGACGGTGCGGATGCAGGCTGAGTATAGTTGGCGCAGGAGGAGGGCCGAGATGCCGCGTTCGGTGTTACCGAGGATGTGCAAGGCGGCGAGGGTGGATAGTCCCTTTGAGCGCATTCACTCGATGTGGGGTTTGAAGGAGAGGCCGGGGTCCCACCATATTCCGAGCCATCGCAGGGGGTTAGTGGGTTTGATGATGGTGGTGGGTGTGATTTGAATGCCCGCAGTGCACCAGTTGTTGTAACCGATGGTGCGCCGGGGTGGGTGGAAGTGGAGGGCCTCCGTCTTTGCAGCTTCGATGTTGAGACTGAGCCAGAGGAAGTGGCCATCTAGTTGGCGGTATGCTGCTGCCAGTGTGTCGCAGTTGGATGCGATGTTGGGGCCGATACATATGATGAGGTGGTCGTCCACATATGCAAGGAGGTTGCAGCTGGGCTGCAGGAAGCGCTGGATTGCGAGACCTGTGAAAATGGTCGACAGGATGGGTGAGACCGGGGATCCCTGGGGGGTGCCGAGGTCGGGTTTGGGGGCGGTAGGCAGGGTGGTCCTGTCGAAGGAGATGGAGACGCTCCGCCCCATCATGAACGATAGGCACCAGTCCACCATGTTGAGCAGACAGCCCATTGCCACGAGTTGCTGGTGGAGGAGGGTCGGGTGCACTGAGTCAAAGAATCCCTGAATGTCCACCATGAGGATGGAGCAGATGAGGCCTTTCGAGTGGGCGCACTTGACCATCTGTAAAAGGTGCTGGGAGGTGTCGTAGACCGAATGGCCCTGACGCCCCCCGTATTGGTTAGGGGGCAACCAGTCCTCCTCATTAGCGAGGAACTGGAGCCGGTTAGCAATGATCTTTTCAAGGAGCTTCCCCAAGGTCTCCTCAAGGGTGATGGGGCGGTATGACCGTGGTGAGAATGGGTCCTTCTTATTCAGCTTCCTGAGCATAACCACTTTTGCCGCCCGCCAGCACTTGGGGTGGTACCCCAGGCACAGGCAGTCGTTGAAAAGGGCTAGAACCTCGTTAGGATAATGCATGATCACCCATTTTAGTGGGCGGTAGCTGATCCCAGAGGGCCTGGGGGGCTGACAAGTTGGATGTGCCGGCTAGTGCCGCCTCCAGCTCGGAGGCAAGAAGAGGTGGCACTGGTGGGGGTGGTGGGGGTGCCGGCGGGAGCCAGCATCGGGGATGGGGGGGGGGTGGGGTGAGGGTGTCCGCAGACCATTTGCCAGTCTGGGACTCCAGGGTGTGGGGGCCGTCCTGCTCCATGGCCGCGATTTCTGCATCGTAGTTATGCTGGTCGGGCTGACCTGTCGAGTACGGTGAGGGGCCACTGTCAGAGGGGACAGAGAGGGGTTGGTATAGCTCGATCGCTGTACCCAGGGGGGTTGCAGTCAGCTGACGGGGGGGGACGGCGGTGTGGACACCGGTTGTGGTCTGGATAGGGGGCCCATGGGCAATAATGACGTGGCTTGTTGGGCAGCAGCGGACGCCAAGGAGCGAGTTGTGGAGGGTTTAGGTGGAGGTGGGGGGCAACTATAGCCACTGAATGACATAGAGGGAGTCTTAGCTGCACGCTACTATGTGGATGGTGGTGGTTACTGGTCAAGAGGGATGTGAGTCATCTAAGGGTTGTGCCTTGAGTGCTTCTGCGTGGTTGGCATGGACGTTAGACCACGAGTGGTGTTGACAGTTGAAGTCGCCACACACTGTGAGGGTAGATGCTATTTCCGGGGGGAGGTTGAAAAGGAATGACTCACCGGGGTACTGAGGGGGGGCGCCATCCCTGTCTGCAGGTGTCATGCCGTAGTAATTGCAGATGCGGACAGTTTGGTGGGAGCAGACCTCCACTGTCAGGACATCGGTGCCATTTGTGGCAGTGCCGAGGACAGACCATGAAGATGGGGGGAGGGATTGCGATACGTATGTTACAACGCGGGGATGCGTGTTGGGCAGGAGGACGGGTACATAGCCGGGAATTGATGGAATGTTGAGGACCACCAAGCCAGTCGGGTCTGTAAGCGAGGGTTGGAGGCCAATTTGATACCAGGGGGGTTCCTGGATAAGTATTAGGTTTTTTTTTTTTTTTTTGATTATTCCTTCAGAATTATCTAATACAAGGTTGCCCCCCTGAAGGGGGGGCCTAGACTAAACAACTATGGAGGTGCCTGTCACTGTACATCATACAGAACTGGGCAGGGTGCACACCCCCGAGGGGGCCAAGTGGGAAGATGCGCCCTATTAAAGAGAGGGGAAGGGAAAGAGGAAAGGGAGGGATACATATCGCAACCATTGCCCATAGCTAGTTAAAGGGAGGAACTGAGGGACATTTAGAATTGGAGAAAGGGGGGGCTGCAGAACACCATGCAGGAAATCGATAAAGAAGCCGAAAGACAGTCACAAATCAGAGGGAAAGGGAGGAGCATTACCTGCGAGCTCCAATAGAGCTGGGTCTGTGTCCTGTGTCCTGGGTCCAAGGTATTGACACATGTAGTCCCTTAGAACATTGAGGTCGAAGTCCTCTCCAGAGGTGGGTAGACTGTCCAGATCCATGGCAGCAAATGCCAGCCTAATGGACCCCACAGTGCGGTCTGAGATGCGGTTGAGGTGTCCTGTTGCACGCAGCCAGCACCGAAGGATGGGGAGGAGGGATTCGTCTGCCCACTTGCTATGGTGGGCTGGGGGGGGGCGATTAGCTGGCCAGACTTGTGGAATCCACGCCTGGAATGCATTGCAGCTGCCTAGGATATGGGCGGTAGACTGGATGGGCCATGGGGGGTGGTTGTGCCACCTGCAGTAGGGGATCAAGCCATGTATGTGGTGGTAGACTGAGTCAAAGCTCAGCCAGTAACCCCCATAGGGACCGGCGCGACAGAGGACTTGAGCTACAGTGGACAGCTCATGGTGAGGGTGGTCCACAAAGAGCATTAATAGCTTGTGCGGCATGTGGGTGGGGGGTCCGGTCATGGCCAGGTATTTGTCGGCGGTCAAAGCGAGGGGGCGGGCCAGTTGGTGAGACCAGCGTGCACATGTGACGAGAGTGGACTGTTCCTTTAGTGCAGAGATGGAGGGAGTGAGTGAGGACGGTGGCAAATCTGTTGCTGCTTTTGCCTTGGTGTCTGCCCATTCGTTGCCTGTGATGTCTGAGTGACCTGGACACCACGCAAAGTGGACAGTGAGGCCAGGGAATGAATCGAGTAGCGTTTGTATGCCTGCCTTCCAGGTGGGGAGGAATTGGGCCCCTGAAGAGGATGGCCAAGTCCAGAAGAGGTTGATGGCCATGAGGGAGTCGGACATGAAATGAATGTCCGATACTTCCATTAGGTGATCGCAAAGGTGGGTGGCCGCCCAGCCCAGGGCACCGGTGAGTGAGAAGATCTCGGCATCTGTGGTGGTGGCAATAGAGGGGGATGCTAGGTGGTGGAACCCGAGTTTGCGAGTGCCACGCATGGCGCAGATGGTGGACCCCGTGTCTGTGCCGATGCGTGAGCCATCAGTGAAGACCTGGAGTGAGGTGGGGGTGCACCATTCCCGAGCTCGAACAACGAAGGCACGTCGGACCTCGGAGGGAACAGGGATGGGGGGGACTTCGAATTTGATCCACCCCTGCCCAAAGGCTAGGGGATCCGTCCAAGGGGGGTGTGTATACGCGGGGACTTGCTGGACACATGGGACACGGACCTGCAAAGAATGGGAGAAGGGGAGGTTAGCGCTGTCACGATAGCGGTGGCGGCCTATGGAGTGGGGAGTGCGCCAAAGGCGAAGGGCATGGCCAGTCTTTAGATACTCGAAGTAAGCAAAGAAAGGAGGAGTGGAGCAAAGAAAATTAGTAGAGAGGGGGGATGCACCTTTATAGGTGCCTAAAATCCATTGGCAGGCAGTGTTTTGGATGGCCTGCAGATGATTGACGAGGGTTTTTTGGGAGCGGCCATGATACCAGATGGGAGAGCCCCATGCAAGCATGGTGCAGACGCAGGCTGAGTACAATTGGTGCAGGAGGAGTGCCGAGATGCCGCGTTCAGTGTTGCCGAGAATGTGGAGGGCGGCTAGGGTAGAGAGGCCTTTCGAGCGCATACGCTCAACATGGGCCTTGAAGGAGAGACCAGGGTCCCACCATATTCCGAGCCATCGCAGGGGGTTAGTGGGTTTGATAGTGGTGGTGGGCGTTATTTGGATGCCGGTGGTCTGCCAGTTGTCTTAACTGATGGTGCACCAGGGGGGGTGAAAGTGGAGTGCCTCTGTCTTGGCGGCTTTGATGTTGAGGCCGAGCCAGAGGAAGTGGCTGTCAAGTTGCTGGTACGCTCAGGCCAGGGTGTCACAGTTGGATGCGATGTCGGGGCCGATGCATACGATGAGGTGGTCATCCACATATGCAAGGAGATTGCAGCCCGACTGTTGGAAGCACTGGATAGCGAGCCCTGCAAATATGGTTGACAGGATGGGGGATACCAGGGACCCCTGTGGGGTGCCGAGGTCAGGTTTGGGGGCATTGGGCAGGGTCGTCCCATCAAACGATATAGAGACGCTGTGGCCCGTCATGAAAGATAGGCAACAGCTCGCCATATTTAGCAGGCAGCCCATTGACACAAGTTGCTGGTGGAGGAGGGCTGGGTGCACCGAGTCGAAGAATCCCTGGATGTCCACCACGAGGATGGAGCAAATGAGGCCTTTCGAGTGGGTGCACTCGACGATCTGTAATAGGTGCTGGGAGGCATCATAGACCGAATGGCCTTGATGCCCCCCGTATTGGTTAGGGGGCAACCAGTTTTCCTCGTTAGCGAGGAACTGGAGCCTGTTAGCAATAATTTTTTCCAGGAGCTTTCCCAAAGTCTCCTCTAGGGTTATGGGGTGGTAGGACCGCAGCGAGAAAGGGTCCTTCTTGTTTGGCTTCCTGAGCATAACCACTTTTGCCACCCACCAACACTCAGGGTGGTGCCCTAGGCGTAGGCAGTCATTGAAAAGGGTTAGAACCTCAGCGGGATAGTGCATAATCACCCATTTTAAGGGGCGATAGCTAATCCCGGAGGGCCCTGGGGCCAACAAATTGGAGGTGCCAGAGAGCACCATCTCGAGCTCTGAGGCAAGAAGAGGCAGTGCTGGTGGGGGTGGTGGGGGAGCGGGTGGGAGGCCCGCATCTGGAATGGGAGGGGGGTCTTTGAAGAATGTGGTTCGAAATAACTCACCTTTCTCTTCTTCGGATTGGGTGAAGGTACCATCCCCCTGTCAGAGGGAGGGGACTTGGGTGGGGTGGACCCCCAGTCCACGCTTGGCCCAGGACCAAATGTTCGTCAGGTTGGCCTCCTTGGCCTGGTCGGAGTAGTATGTTCGCTTGGCTGTGCATATGCCTCTTTTGAAGGCTTGGCGAGCACTGGAGCAGGCGAGGGTGGAGGGTGCAGAGCCAATTGCTTTGAGGAGTTCGGTGCAGTGGGGGGACCACCACACAACTTTGGTTTTCTTTGGCTTTGCAATCGAGGTGAATGGGATGAGGGCGTCCTCCATGGCTTTCACCACAGTGGCTGCTTTGCGGTCCAAGGAGGCAGTGTCGTTGACTGGGATTTGAAACGCCTGGTCGAGGGCAGGGTAAGCAATTTTGGACCACTCCATGAAATCCTCTGTGGTGAGTCGTCAGGTTCTTGGAATGGGCAGTGGGGCAGCAGTCGGGATAGCCCACTTTAGGTGGGCATGGTCGGAGAGTGGGGTTTGAGTGGACTTGAATGTGTCCAGGATCGAGTTGGCGTCTATTGATGAGGGAGCCCAGACCATATCTATGGGGCATCGTCCAATTCCGTCATGGGGACAAGAGTCAGAGTCCGGGTCGTGAGCAGGTTTGAGGCCGTTCGTGTGGAAGAAGTTGTCCAAGGGTTGTGCCTTGAGGACTTCCACACGATTGGCGTGGAGGTTGGACCACGAGTGGTGGCGACAGTTGAAGTCACCACACATTGTGAGGGTAGCTGCTAGTTCCGGGGGGAGATTAAAAAGGAATGACTCACCAGGGTACTGAGGAGGGGCGCCATCTCTGTCTGCAGGGGTCATACCGTAGTAGTTGCAGATGCAGACAGTTTGGTGGGAGCGGATCTCCACCGTCAGTACATCGGTGCCGCTGGTAGCAGTGCCTAGAACAGACCATGAAGAGGCGGGGAGAGAGCGCGATACATATGTTACAACATGTGGGCGCGTGTTGGGTGGGAGGACGGGTACATAGCCGGGGATGGAAGGAACATTGAGGACCTCTGAGCCAGTCGGATCTGTAAGAGAGGGCTGTAGACCGATTTGATACCAGGGGGTTCCTGGATTAGTAATAGGTGTGGGGGGGCGGGGTCATCAGAGAGGGTCGGGAGTAAGGAGTGGATGGCCGCCAGAGACTGCGTGGTGTTCCACTGTAGCACACAAAGTTGTGCACTCATAGTTCCATCTCGAGTTCTTGGATCTGGGCCTCGTGCAGGCCGTCGAGGATACCACAGAAGCGGTGCTTATGAGGGCATGTGGGGTTGGTGGCGGGGTGTTCCCCATTGCAGTTACGGCAACGGCAGGGGTGGGGGCAGGTGTCTGTAGCGATGGCCTCAGAGGTGCAGTCGGTGCAGGACTTCCGGTGATTGTGGGTGAGGTGCTGTCCAGTGCATTCGGCGCAGACGGTGGGGGCACGACAGCCAGCTGTTCTGTGGCCAAGTGCTTGACAGTGCTCGCACTGGGTGAGGCCTTGGCGGACTGGTGGGACAGAGAGTTGGAGGGCAGTGCCGAAGAGCCACACATGAGGGTGCTTAAGGAGGCGCGCGCATATGGAACCATCAATGTCAACAAAGGTGAAGGAGACCAGGCATGTGTCCAGGCCGGAGAGACGCTCTCCATCTGCAATCGTGAAGTGGGGTTCCACTACGAATTCCAAATTCTTGAGAATGGGGTTCTGCACGAGTTTGGCCTTAAGGGCTGCGGCAGAAAAGGGGTGGGCAGTGGGGCCTAAGATGTCCCTCGTGGGCACCTGTGAGATGCGGAGAGAAGCCCTGGGTCGGACGTGGGAGGCGGCAAGGGCCAGGTGGCTTGGCAGGTGAGTGCCGGCCGTGCACCATTTTTCCCTCATGAATCGGGTGAAGGCCTCCGTGTGTCAGTCAATGATCGACTCAGTGGAGGGAGAGGCGGATGATGGGCGCTGTGTGAAGACGGTCACAATATGTCCTTTCGCGTTGAACGTGCACAACAGTACCATGACCTGGTCAGTGGTTGGGAGTGAGCAGAAAAACTCACAGGTGGTCTGGGTCAGGGATGGACCCGATTTCCATGCAGTGGCCACGAGGTTGAGGTCGCCGGCACTAAGGACCAGGGTGGGGTCCTTAGCGTACATTTTTGGGGGTGGAGGCAGTTGGCGAGAACCCTTTTTCTTCTTTTTCTCCCCTGCCAGGGTTTGGGGGGCCCCCCCTGAGGGTTGCTGTGCGGCTGGTTGAGCCACGGCCTGGGCGTATGAGGTGGGGGCCTGGGTGGGAAGTGCTGAGGCCGGGGGGGTGGGCTGTGTCATACCAATAGTCGGCACTGGGGCCCATGGGGCTTGCTGGGGCCTTGGGGCTGGTTGGTTGGCCAGCGTGGAGACTTGTCAGGCTAGGTTTCTGACATCAGAGGTGAGTTTGGTAATGGCGTCTGCCATCACCTTCATCTTGTGGGGAGGGGGGGGGGTTGCCAGGGCCGGTTGTCAGGCGGTCCTCACGAATGGGTAGGGGAGGGCCTCACATTCGTGGTCCTCGAGGAAGCGGTGGTAGGCCATGCCCGCATTGAGCATGGTGACGTGGTTTACAGGGTGAGCGTCTCTCTCCCGCTGAAGGTTGGAGAGCACCGTGTGGGCTAGGGCAGTTACCTTACCTAGAAAACCCGATGCTTGAATTTCCACTGATTGGGGGGTGGATGAGTTGGCTCTGTCGAGGTCGACAAAGCACCCGTGGAAGGCTACTATCGCCTCCGCCAGAATCTCCTGGGTCCTCGAGAGGTTTGCCGGGTGTCTCCTGGGGGCAAGGGGGGTGAGGGTGTCCACAGAACACTTGCCCGTCTGGGACTCCAGGGTGTGGGGGCCATCTTGTTCCATGGCTGCGATTTCTGCATTGTAGTCATGCTGTTCGGGTTGGCCTGCCGAGTAAGGCAAGGGCCCGCCCTCAGAGGAGACGGAGAGGGGTTGGTACAGTTCGAAGGCCATGCCCAGAGGGGTGGCTGTCGGCTGTTGGGAGGGGGACAGTGGTGTGGACACCAGGCGTGGTCCAGATAGGGGGCCCATCGGCAACGACAATGTGGCCTGGCGGGCAGTGTCGGAAGCCAGCAAGCGAGTAGTGCTGGGTTTTGGTGGAGGCGGGGGGCAACTATAGCCACTGGACAACATAGAGGGAGTCTTAGCTGCATGCTACTATGTAGATGGTGGTGGTTACTGGTCAAGAGGGATGAGTTTGTGAGGAACTGGAGCCGGTTAGCAATAATTTTTTCGAGGAGCTTTCCCAAAGTCTCCTCAAGGGTGATGGGGCAGTAGGATCGCGGTGAGAATGGGTCCTTCTTGTTCGGCTTCCTGAGCATGACCACTTTTGCCGCCTGCCAGCACTTGGGGTGGTGCCCCAGGTGTAGGCAGTCGTTGAAAAGGGCCAGAACCTCGGTGGGATAGTGCATGATCACCCATTTTAGGGGGCAATAGCTAATCCCGGAGGGCCCTGGGGCCGACAAGTTGGATGTGTTGGTGAGTGCTGCCTCGAGCTCAGAAGCAAGAAGAGGCGGTGCTGGTGGGGGTGGTGGGGGAGCGGGTGGGAGGCCTGCATCAGGCGTGGGTGGGGGTTCCTTGAAGAAAGTGGTGTGGAATAACTCACCTTTCTCGTTTTTGGATTGAGTGAAGGTGCCGTCCCCTCGTCGGAGGGAAGGGACTTGAGTGGGGCATACCCCCAATCCATGTTTGGCCCATGACCATATGTTCGTCGGGTTGGCCTCTTTGGCCTGGTTGGAGTAGTAGGTTCGCTTGGCTGCGTGTACACCTCTTTTGAAGGCTTGGCGAGCACTAGAGTGGGCGAGGGCGGAGGATGCAGTGCCAATGGCTTTGAGGAGTTTGGCGCAGTGGGGGTCCACCATGCAACTTCGGTTTTCTTTGGCTTTGCAATCGAGGTGAATGGGGTGAGGGCGTCCTCCATGGCTTTCACCACAGTGGCTGCTTTGAGGTCCAGGGAGGCGGTGTCGTGGACCAGGGCTTGGAAGGCATGGTCGAGGGCGGGGTAGGCAAGGTCGGACCACTCCATGAAGTCGTCGGCGGTGAGGCGTCGTGTTCTCGGGATGGGAGGTGGGGCGGAGGTTGGGATGGCCCACTGTAAGCGGGCGTGGTCAGAGAGGGGGGTTTTCATTGACTCAAATGTGTCCAGGATTGAGTCGGCATCTATGGAGGGTGGAGCCCAGACCATGTCTATGGGGCACCGTCCGATTCCATCGCATGGACGGGAGTTGGAGGCAGGGTCATGAGTGGGTTCGAGGCCGTTTGCACAGAAAAAGTCGTCCAAGGGTTGGGCCTTGAGTGTTTCTGCGCGATTAGCATGTAGATTGGACCACGAGTGGTGGCAACAGTTGAAGTCGCCACACACCGTGAGGGTGGTTGCTAGTTCCCTGGGGAGATTAAATAAAAAAGACTCACCTGGGTATTGTGGGGGGGCGCCTTCCCTGTCTGCAGGTGTCATACCGTAGTAGTTGCAGATGCAAACAGTTTGGTGGGAGCGGACCTCCACCGTCAGTACATCGGTGCCGCTTCATCCTTCTTGACCTCCTACCGCCATCATCTATGGATACCGCTCTGGAATGCTTGGGGTCGGTCGCAGAACCCGTTATCTGGCTTGGTCACCTTTTTTTTTTTTTTTTTTTATTCCTGCAGAATTATCTAATACACCTGCCCCCCCGAAGGGGGGGCCATGACTAAACAACTACAGAGGCACCCGTCATCGCACATCGCACGAAACTGGGTGGGGCACGTCCCCCAGGGGGGGGCTAGTGTAGAGTGCGCCCTATTAAGGGAAAGAAGGGAGGGAGAGAGATGGGAGGTTTACATATGTCCACGCCATGCCCTAACTAGTAAAAGAAAGGAAAACTGTGGAGTGAAATAAGAAGGGGGAAGGGGGAGGCGCGCATGCCATACGGGAAATCGATTGGGAATCCAAATGGCGCTCACAAATTAGAGGGAAATGGGGGAGCATTACCTGACAGCTCCAAGAGAGCCGGGTCCGTGTCCCGTGTCCTAGGTCCGAGGTATCGATGCACGTATGCCCTAAGGGTGTCCATGTCCAATCCGTCGGTAGTGGGGTGGCCGTCCAGAGCCATGGCAGCAAACGCCAAACGAATGGCCCCTGCGGTATGGTCCGAGATGCAGTTGAGGTGTCCTGTCAGGTGTAGCCAACGTCGCAGGACCAGGATAAGGTCTTCGTCCGCCCATTCAGAATGGTGGACCGGTGGTGGTTGACATCTTGGCCAGATGCGAGGAATCCAGTGCGCAAATGACTCGCAGCCGCCCAGGATGTGCGCGGAGGATTGTGTCAGCCAGGGGGGATGGTTGTGCCAGCGGCAGTAAGAAATCAGGCCGTGCGTATGCCGGTAGGCTGAGTCAAAGCTCAGCCAGTAACCCCCGTAGGGACCGGCACGGCAGAGGACCTGAGCCACTGCTGATAGCTCACGTCGGGGGTGGTCGACTAGGAGCATGAGAAGCTTCCTGGGCGTCCTGGTGGGGGGGCCCGTGATTGCCAGGTATTTGTTGGCAGTGGAGGCTAGCGGGTGGGCGAGTTGTAGGGACCAGCGCTCACGTGCCGTGAGGGTTGCTTTCTCCTTCAGTGCGGAGATGGAGGGGGGGAGATTGGAGGGCGGTAGGCTGGTGGCTGCCTTAGCTTCCAAGTCAGCCCATTCGTTGCCTGCGATGTCCTCATGACCTGGGGACCACGCGAAGTGAATGTGGAGCTGTGGGAAAGAGTCCAGAAGGGTCTGGACACCCGACTTCCAGAGGGGAAGGAGGTTGGCCCCTGATGTGGAGGGCCAGCGCTGGTATAGGTTAAGTGCTGTCAGTGAGTCCGACATAAAGGCAATGTCAGAGACCTGTTCGAGTGTGTCATGGAGGTGGCGCGCAGCCCAGCCAGGGGCAATGCCTAGAGAGAATTGTTCAGCATCTGTGGCGGTGGCGCATACGGGGGAGGTTAGCTGATGGGACGCGAGCCGGTGTGGTCCGCTCATAGCGACAATAGCGGATCCAGCCTTGGTACCTAGGTGGGAGCCGTCGGTAAAGACTTGGACAGTGAGTGGGGTGCACAGTTCCCGAGCTCGAAGGACAAAGTCTGTCCGGACCTCGGAGGGAACCGGAACAGGGGGGACGGAGAAGCTGATCCGATCTTGCCCGAAGGTGAGTGGGTCGACCCAGGGGGGGTGCATGTATGCTGGGACCTGTTGGACACGGGGGACATGGGCCTGCAGAGAAAGGGAGAAGGGGTTAGTGGCACGTGGTAGATAACGACGGCAGCCGATAGAGTGTGGGGTGCACCAAAGGCACAGGGCATGGTTCGTTTTTAAATATTCAAAATACGCAAAAAAGGGGGGAAGGGAGCAGAGAAAATTAGTGGAAAAGGGAGACGCGCCCTTATAGATGCCTAGAATCCACCGGCAAGTGGTGTTTTGAACTGCCTGCAGACGATTCACTAAAGTTTTTTGGGCCTGGCCATGGAACCAGACAGGCACACCCCATGCAAGCATGGTGCGTACGCATGCCGAGTATAGTTGTTGGAGGTGGAGGGCTGAGATGCCGTGTTCGGTGTTGCTGAGGATGCAGAGGGCGGCAAGTGTGGAGAGTCCTTTGGAGTGCATGCGCTCCACATGGGGCTTGAAGGAGAGACCCGGGTCCCACCATATCCCCAGCCAGTGGAGGGGGATGGAGGGACGGATGAGAGTGTTGGGGTCGATTTGAATCCCCATCGTATCCCAGCCATGGTAGCCAAGCTTGCAACAGGGTGGGTGGAAGTGGAGTGCCTTGGTTTTGGCGGCCTCAATGTTGAGTCCGATTCGATTGAAGAGGCTGTTGAGGTGTCGGTATGCGTCCGTGAGTGTTTTGCAGTTGGCAGTGACAGAGGCGCCGACACATATGATGAGATGGTCATCAACATAAGCCAGGAGTTTGCAACCACACCACTGAAAGCGGCGCAGAACCAGGCCTGCGAAAATCGTCGATAAAATGGGGGAGGTGGGGGAGCCCTGGGGGGTCCTGAGGTCGGGTTTCGAGGTCAGAGGGGTCATTGTGCCGTCGAAAGAGATGGCCACTTTACGCCCCGTCATGAACGAGAGGCACCAGTCCGCCATGTTAGGCAGACAGCCCATCGTTAGAAGCTGTTGGTGGAGGAGTTGAGGGTGCACCGAATCGAAAAAGCCCTGAATGTCTACCGTGAGGATAGAGCAGACCTGGTTCGTTGAATGGGCACCCTCTGCTAGTTGTAACAGGTGTTGGGCGGCGTCATAGACAGAGTGTCCTTGGCGCCCCCCATACTGGTTAGGTGGCAACCAGTCCTCGGTGTTAGCGAGGAACTGGAGCCGGTTAGCTATCATTTTTTCCAGGAGTTTGCCCATGGTTTCCTCGAGGGTAATGGGGCAGTATGAGCGTGGGGAGAAGGGATCCTTCTTGTTCGGCTTCCGAAGCATGACGACTTTTGCCACCCACCAGCACTCGGGGTGGTGCCCCAGGCACAGGCAGTCGTTGAAAAGTGTCAAGGTTTCATCAGGAAACGCAGCCACCACCCATTTGAGTGGGCGGTAGCCGATGCCCGATGGCCCCGGGGCCGATAAGTTGGATGTGTCAGTGAGGGCGTCCATCAACTCGGTGAGGAGTAGGGGGGGGGCACCCGGTGGGGGTGGTGGGAGTGGGCCTAGGCCCGCGTTTGGGAGGGGGGGTGGTTCTTGGAAGTAGGTGGCACAAAATAACTCACCTTTTTCCTCGTCCGACTGGGTGAAGGAGCCATCTGCGCGTTTGAGTGAGGGGACTTGGGAGGGTTGTGTGCCCAGGCCACGTTTGGCCCAGGACCAGATGTTGGAGGGATTGGCCTCCGCCACCTGATCTGAGTAGTAGGTTCGCTTTGCTGCTCGTACCCCTCGCTTAAAAGCTTGGCGCACAGCTGCTCGCAATCGGTTAGTGGGGGTGGCGTCGATGGCCTTGAGGAGATCGCCACATGTGGGCATCCACCATGGGACCTCGGTCTTCGATGGTCGGGAGAGAGTGGTGAATGGCTGGAGGGCTGCTTCCATGGCATGAATGACGGCAGCAGCCTTAGCATCTAGGAGGGAGGGGTTGTTGGCCGGGAGGTTGAAGGCCTTGGTCAGAGCAGGAAAAGCGAGTTCCGACCACTCCCCGTAGTCGTCGTTTGTGAGGCGGCGTACTCGGGGGAGAGGTGGTGGGAGGTTAGTGGTGACCGCCCAGGTGAGCTGGGCATGGTCGGATAGTGGGGAGCGCTCGGATGTGAAAGAGTCTAGAATGGACTCCGGCGCAATGTGGGGTGGGGCCCACACCATGTCAATTGGGCACCGACGAGGGCTGTCCTTTGGACGGGAGTCTGAGTCCGGTGCATGGGTGGGCTTGTGGCCGTTTTCCCGGAAGAAATCATCGAGGGGTTGCGCCCCCAACGACTCCTGCCGAGTTGCGGCGAGGTTGGACCATGAGTGGTGGCAACGGTTGAAGTCGCCACACACCAGAAGTGAGGTGGCCAGCACCGGGGGGAGTGAAAATAAGAAAGACTCACCCGGATACTGGGGGGAGGGGGCATCACATTCCGGGGAATGCATCCCATAGTAGTTGCATATCTGTACAGTGACTTGTGCATGCACCTCGATCGTCAGTACATCTGTGCCACTGGTGGCGGGGCCGATGACAGACCATGAGGCGGGGGGGAGGTTCCAGGAAACATATGTTACAACACATGGTCGCATGTTGGGAGGTAAAACGGCGACATAACCAGAGATAGAAGGGACACCATAGATAGGCAGGCCAGCTGGGTCAGTAAGTGAGGGTTGCGATCCGATTTGATACCAAGGCAGCTCTTGAATCAGCAGCAGATGAGGAGGAGAATGGGCCGAGGAAAGAAAAGGAAAAAGGGACTGAATCGCCACGAGTGAGCGGGTGGCGTTCCACTGAAATGCATGGAGTTGTGCATTCATTAGTACTCTTCTTCTTCAGGGAGGATGGGGAAGTCTTGTTCTTGCCCCACGAGAATGCTGCGGAAGCGGCGTTTCTTGGGGCAGGCTGAGAAGGTGGCGGGGTGGTCGCCTCCACAGTTACGGCAGTGGCGGGGGTGTGGGCAGTAATCTGACTCATTGGCTTCTGTGGCACAGTCCGAGCAAGATTTACGGTGGTTGGTGGTGTGGTGGTTGCTGGCGCACTCGGCGCACATAGCAGGGGCTTTGCAGCCCTTCGTGCCATGACCGAGCACCTGACAGTGCTCACACTGGGTGAGGCTGGGGCGGACGGGTGGGACGGAGAGCCGGAGGGAGGTACCGAAGAGCCAAACTCGGGGCCTCTTGAGGAGGCGTGCACGGACTTGGCCATCAGGGTCGGTGAAGGAAAAGGACATGGGGCACTGCTTGAGGTTGATGACATTCTCGGCAGGTGTTGCGAAGTGGGGGGGGATGACAAAGTCGAGGTTGCGGAGCGCAGGATTGTGCTTCACTTCCAACAAAAGCTGGGAGGGGGTGAAAGTTTTGCCTCTGGGGCCAAACATATCTGTAGTGGGCACCATAGAGATGCGCAGAGCCGATCGTTGGCGGACGTGGGATGGGGAGAGGATGAAGTCATCCGGGAGGACGGCATCGGCGACGAGGCACCTATCGCGCATGTGGCGCACGAACGTGACCTGGTGACGATCGATGATCATTTCCGTTGTCAGGGTCGAGTTGGTGGGGTGGTGGGTGAAAACGGTGACAATGTTGCCCTTGGTGTTGAAAGCCAAGGATAACACGGTGACTTGATCTGCGGTGGGGAGGGCGTCGAAGAATTCCTGGGCTCTCTGGGTGAGGATAGACCCGGAGAGTCGGGAATCGGCGCAGGGGACATGGAGACCAGTGCTAAGAACCAGAGTAGGATCCTTGGCAAACATCTTGGGGGGTGGGGGCAGCTGACGCTTGGGCTTCTTCTTCTTTTCTGTAGCGGCCGTTGCGGGTGCCTGTGGGGGGTTAGTGGGGGCTGCGGGTTGGGCCACGGACTGGGTGTAAGAGATAGGGGCTCCGGCTGTTGGGGCCGGTGCCGAGGTGGTGGTCTGGGTGCCTCCCACGTTGGTGGGGGCCGGGGTCCTCAAGGCCTGTTGGGGGCAAGGAGGAGGTCTAGCGGCCAGGGAGGCGACCTGGTGGGAGATGGCTCTGACGTCGGAGGTGAGTCTCAGCATTGCTGACTTCAGTTCCCTCATTTCATCAGTCGGTTGGGGGGGGCGAGTGGCCTGTGGCGGGGGGCCATGGGCACCGGTGGAAAAGGGGGCGGGCAAGTCAACCTCGTAACCTGTCGCTGCGATTCCGTACTGCGTGACAACGTTGTGCAGTTCCACGTTTTGGGGGTGGGAGCCTCCTTCTTGTGCCCGCTTGAGCGCCGTCAGGGTAACATGACAGTGTGCAAGCATCCTGCCAATGTACTGGGATAGCTCGTATGCCATCTGGGCGGGGGTGGCGTTGGGGGGACCGGTGTTGACCCGACGGTATAGGTCCTCGAACCTAGCGACGGACTCGAACAGAATCCGTTGGGACTCCGTGACTCTGGCTGGGCGGACGAGGGGGGTGAGGGTGTCCGCAGACCACTTACCGGTCTGTGCTTGAGGGGTATGGGGGCTGCCAACTTCCATGGCCGTATCTTCACCTGTGTGCGCTTGGAGGACAGGGGATGAAGGGGCTCCTTGGAGAGGGTCCGGGGAGGACATCTGGAATGCGGGGCCATGAGGGGGTTCCTCAGCGAGGACTGGGACTTGGCGGGGGGAGGACGGTGGTGAGGACGCCAGGCGTTGTGGGGGAGGGGGCGCCGAGGGTTTCAATGCAGCCGAGGACGCGAATGAGGACTTGAACGACGCGAAGTTCGATGGGTCGGGACGGGGTGGGCGGCCTGAACCACTAGACGACATCTGAGGGAGTATTAGCTACCGCTGCAAATATCGATGGTGGTGGTTAGAGGACAAGAAGGATGGTTCGAAATCACTCGGTACCTTGGCAGGACGCACACGCACTGCCATGTTACCTTGTCCTCGCTGAAACGGGCACAAGTAGGAGGCACCCACCCCCAAAATGTGGAACTGCACAACATAGTAACACAATATGGAATCACAGCTACAGGTTACGAAGTTGATCTGCCCGCCCCCTTCTCCACTGGCGCCCACGGCCCCCCACCGCAGACAACCCACCCCACCCCCCCATCCGACGAAATGAAGGAGCTCAAGACAGCCATGCTAAAGCTCACCTCAGACGTCAGGGCCATCTCCCGTCAGGTTGCCTCCCTGGCTGCCCGTCCCCCTCCACGCCCCCAACAGGCCTCGAGGACACCGGCTCCCACCAACGTGGGAGGCACCCAAACCACCCCCGCAGCACCAACCCCAACAGCCGGCGCCCCTATCTCTTACGCCCAGGCTGTGGCCCAACCCGCAGCCCCAACTAACCCCCCACAGGTAACAGCCACGGCCACTGCCAAAAAGAAGAAGAAGCCTAAGCGTCAACTGCCTCCCCCCCCAAGATGTATGCTAAGGACCCCACTCTGGTGCTTAGCACAGGTCTCCATGTCCCCCGTGCTGAATCTAGGCTCTCTGGTTCAATCCTCACCCAGCGGGCCAGAGAATTCTTTGACGCCCTTCCCACTGCAGACCGGGTCACCGTGCTTTCCTCAGCGTTCAACATCAAAGGCAACATCGTGACCGTTTTTGCCCACCGCCCCACCAACACGACCCCCACAACGGAGATGATCATCGATCGCCACCAGGTCGCGTTCGTGCGTCATATGCGCGACAGGTGCCTTGTAGCAGATGCTGTCCTCCTGGATGACTTCATCCTTTCCCCGTCCCGCATCCGCCAACGCTCGGCCCTGCACATCTCTATGGTGCCCACTACCGACATGTTTGGCTCTGGAGGCAAAATTTTCACCCCCTCACAGCTTTTGTCGGAAGTGAAGCACAACCCTGCGCTTCGCAATCTCGACTTCGTCATCCCCCCTCACTTCGCAACACCGGCTGAGAATGTCATCAACCTCAAACAGTGCCCGGTCTCCTTCTCCTTCACCGACCCTTACGGCCAAGTCCGCGCGCACCTTCTCAAGAGGCCCTGGATATGGCTCTTCGGCACCGCCCTCCGGCTCTCCGTCCCACCCGTCCGCCCCAGCCTCACCCAGTGTGAGCACTGCCAGGCCCTCGGTCATGGCACGAAGGGCTGCAAAGCCCCAGCAATGTGTGCAGAATGCGCCGGCAACCATTGCACCACCAACCACCACAAATCCTGCGCCGACTGCGCCACAGAAGCCAACGAGTCGGACCACTGCCCACACCCCTGCCACTGCCGCAACTGCGGAGGCGACTGCCCCGCCACTTTCTCCTCTTGTCCCAAGAAACGCCGCTTCCGTGGCATCCTCTCCGGACAAGAACAAGACTTCCCCATCCTCCCCGAAGAAGAAGAGTATTAATGAGTGCACAACTCCGAGCACTCCAGTGGAACACCGCCCACTCACTCGTGGCAATACAGTCCCTTCTTCCTTCTCTTTCTTCGGCTCCCTCACCTCCCCATCTCATCCTGATTCAAGAACCACCTTGGTATCAAATCGGAATGCAACCCTCCCTTACTGACCCAGCTGGACTCCCTATCTATGGTGTTCCGTCTATATCTGGCTATGTCGCCATCTTACCCCCCAACACGCGCCCTCATGTTGTAACATATGTCTCTCAGAACCTCCCCCCTGCCTCATGGTCTTTTTTTTTTTTTTGATTATTCCTGCAGAATTATCTAATACAAGGTTGCCCCCCCGAAGGGGGGGCCTAGACTAAACAACTACGGAGGCACCCATCACTGCACATCATACAGAACTGGGTGGGGTGCGCGCCCCTGAGGGGGCTGAGTGGGAATACATGCCCTATTAAAGGAAGGAGAAGGGAAAGAGGAAAGGGAGGGATACATATCGCGACCATTGCCCGTAACTAATAAAAGAGAGGAAAACTTATGGACGTTTAGAATTGGAGAAAGGGGGGGCTGCAGAATGCCATGCGGGAAATCGATGAGGAAGCCGAACCAACATTAAGGATGCCCTTGCAGGGCCCACATACGCACACACCTTCCTTGTGACATCGCCCCAGTGACCTGGGTTCTGTGGCTCGATTCCCTTGTCCCTACCACAGAGGTTCTTTAACACGCGACACGCTGTCCTCGGCACAAAGGTAGAGCGTTAACCGAGTGTGGCTGACTGTTGGGAATCAACTTAAGCCCGGAAGGAGAATTACCCTCCCTCGGACCCACAGTAGAATTTAGTCCTCTCGGGTCAGTGAAGGGAGCTACCCCCCACCGCCACGGCCCGCTCAAACAAGGTATGGTTTGCCACACGGGAGTTAGATGCCAATAGGAATCTTTCCCACTGCAGGTCTTATCCCCAGCCTCCTTGCCGAGTTTCCCGTTCCCCTGCACGTGCTTCAGAAACCCGGGATTACCCCGTGGAATACTCATGAGCAGCCAGTCAAGGGATGCAAGCAGAGCCCCATCACCCTAGCCACCCCGCTTCTGGATCTGCACCATACAGGAGTCACTGTGTTGCACAGGGGTAAGAAGCCTCGCCGCTTGTTACAGCCGCCAAGGAGTGCCTGTACTAACCACCTCCTGAGTGAGAGCAAGTCATCTACCCCAGGGGCCCGTGCTGGCCTGTCGCTCTCGCGTCGGCTGGTTATTGTCCTTCATGAACATGTGTTATGAGGCCCCTATCTCTCTTAGCAACCCGCCTAAGCAGGATGCCATCATCAAGACCCTTTCGGGATTTGGGGTGGCAGTTTTTGGGTTTGTCGTGCCCAGGACAATGCGGCCTTGGGACACAGTCCCTTAAATAGATCCGAGTTTCCCCGAACCGAGGTTTCCCGACCGAAGTCGACCGCGCACCCCCCCCTTCCATGATGCCGGGGACATTAACATCGAGCCCCCCTCTGCCAACCAAATTGCTCCAGCCAGCAGGCATGCCCCCCCGAGAGAGCAGCACAGACGTGAAAAGGAATCATCCTCACCAAGTCATCCAATCCAGTGGGATGTTAATGACGGGTCCCATGTCCCTCCGGCGGGCGCTAAAGGCACCTGTTGCCCACCGCATGATGGCGATGACTGGTGAAACAACGGCGCGAAGAGCCAGACTGCCAGTCAGAGAGCCCCTCTCTTGATGCTCGACCTAGCTAGACACCAGACCAGAGTATGGGTTGCTGCGACTTCCCCAAGAACACCCCCCAGAGCGGGATCCATAGCGGGATGGTGGTGGTAAGAGGACAAGAAGGGATGATGACGAAGTGACTGTTGCAGTGAAGAGGACAGATCCACTGTGACAAAAAAGCATCTTATCCCGCTGAATAGTGACAATATAGTCTTTCATTTGGGTAAGGAATAAAACAGAGAGGAGATTGTTGTGCAACTCAGGCACATGCAGTACACGCTCGAATTCTAATAGACGACCCGGCTTCCCATTAACCACACTCTGAAAACGCACATTCCCAATACCAGCTGAATGAATGACACTGTTGTTGGCGAGTTTGACTGGGGTTCTCTGAGACGAATAAGAGAAGAACCAGTGACGATGTGGCGTCATGTGACAAGTGGCACCTGTGTCTGTTATCCAGTCAGCAGATGCGTCTGAAATGAGAGGGGTGTGGGGGTTGGAGAAGTCATGGGTACTTGCATTGCCAGCGAAGTGGACGACTTGGGCATCTACGGCAGTAGATGCAGTAGCAGGGGCAGAAGCAGGCTCAGTATGAGCAGTGCTAGCAGCTTTGGCCTCCCCAGAGACCTGCTTCTTGCAACGGTCGCTATCCTCCTTCTTGAGAAGGCAAGAGCGATCTCCATGTCCCTCCTTGCCACAGTAGTAGCAAGTGATCTTCGGCCTGTCCCCCTTCTTCTTTGATGCAGAGCCAGGGCCAGATGATGGTGAAGTGGTGGCATGGTTGGCAATGTCGGCAGACATGGTGTGGGTAGAGGCTTCCTCCAATGTGAGTGCCGCAACTAGGTCCTTCCACTCGAATGCAGTCATCTGAAGAAGAGATGACTTGAGATTGGCCTGTTTCTCTGAGAGTCCTCGGAGCAGGACAGCACACATGAGCTCGCTGTCAAACTTGTCCAGAGTAAAGGTAGCATCGCGCAAATCTGTAATCTCCTGCTTGGCCACCATGATATGCACAGCAAACTGGGAATAAGACTCCTTCCCATCCTCAAAATGCATGCTGAGGAGATGCTCTAGAACATTGAAGCAGTGCATCGGCTTCTGCTGGAGGTGGGCATCCTTCAGGTTCTTCCACATGGTGCTCGCAACTGTCTTGGTTGTAAAGTAGACACGCTGGTCTTGCTCCACCATTAACATGAGAACACCTGCCATCTGCCGGTTGAGCTTGTTGAAGAGGGTGAGCTCGGCATTGTAGGTAGCAGTGGCAGCTGTGGCGGCTGGGGCAGCTGGGGGAGAGGGAGCAACATGCATCCCATCGATGATCCCAGAGGCGTCATGCATCATGAAAAAAGCGGTCATGTTTTCCGCCCAGGAGTTCCAGTTGTTGGAGCCAAGCTTCGCAAAATCAGGGAGTTTAATCGACATGACTAAAACCCTTCAGGAACTTGAACACGAACGATGACAATGGAGTGGTTGGAATAGGGGATGATGGACACGAGTCTGAAGAGGTTGGGGTTGTGGGAGAAGACGAGGATGAGGCTGATGAGGTCAGTGTTGTTGACAGAAATGCAAATGTGAATAGTCGCCAGGATGGAGAAAATAGACAGTGGTGAAAACACACCAAGAACGACGTAACTTGTTAACGGCTGGTCCGATCTCCACCAAACTTCGGCAGACGATAGGTCCCAATAAACCGAACGTGTAGACGTGACAACGAAGTCAAACGGACCAGTAGATCCCAAGATATGACCCGATCAAAAATCCGATCACAGAACGATTGTGTTGGCTAGATATACGCAAGGCTCATAACCTGTAGAGTGCAGATAATAAGCTCAACACCTGCAGTTCAGTGATGGGTGTAAAAGATAGAGAACACCATCACTGAATCTGCAGCTATATAGGGCAAGGGCAAACCGCGCAAAGACTAGCAAACAACTGACTACCGGGATAGGGAGTCAGGTGATAAGAGGATCATGTGATTGTATAAACAGATCACATGGTTAGAATGAGACATGTTACATGATATGAAGATCACGTGACATAGTAAAGAAAAGGAAAGAAGGAAAAATCATATAATAACAAATGCCTGCCAGTTTGACGAAGCATGTATGACTAAACCACTGATGCTGCACCCCTCGGCCTACCCTGGGCTGTTAGGGATTCCCATGGGTGGGGTTTCCTTCTCACCCAAAGGGTCCCACAGGTAGACCATCCATGTGCAGTTGGAGCATGGAACCCAGGCAACTGGGAGGTCGGGCTTCCCCCCTGTTCACAGGGTGAGAGGTTTTTTTCCAACAGCCGGGCTGCAATCTCCTCGCCTACGTGGACAACCACCTCATCGTCTGCACCGGGCCAGACATTGCATCCAACTGCAACACCCTGGCAACTGCATACCACCAACTCAACGGCCACTTCCTCCGGCTAGGTCTCAACATCGAAGCTGCGAAGATGGAGGCCCTCCATTTCCACCCCCCCGGCGCACCGTTGGCTATGACAACTGGCGCACCGCTTCAAATCACGCCCACCACCACAATCAAACCCACTAACCCCCTGCGATGGCTCGGAATATGGTGGGATCCTGGTCTCTCCTTCAAACCCCACGTGGAGCGCATGCGCTCCAAGGGCCTCTCCACCCTCACCGCCCTCCGCATACTCAGCAACACCAAGCACGGCATATCGGCCCTCCTCCTGTGACAGCTATACTCAGCTTGCATACACACCATGCTCGCATGGGGCTCGCCAGTCTGGTATCACAGACACTCCCAAAAAACCCTGGTCAATCGCCTGCAGGCAGTCCAAAACACCGCTTGCCGATGGATTTTAGGCGTCTACAAAGGCACATCCCCCCTCTCCACAAATTTCCTTTGCTCTACTCCTCCTTTCTTTGCTTACTTCGAGTATTTAAAGACTGGCCATGCCCTTCGCCTTTGGCGCACTCCCCATCCTGTAGGCCGTCGTTGCTTTCGTGACCACGCTAACCTCCCCTTTTCCCATTCTTTGCAGGCCTGTGTCCCACATGTCCAGCAAGTCCCTGTGTATACACACCCCCCATGGACAGACCCCCTTGCCTTTGGGCAAGGCCGGATCAAATTCGAAGTCCCCCCCATCCCTGTTCCCTCCGAGGTCTGATGCGCTTTCATCATTTGAGCTCGGGAACAGTGCTCCCCCAACTCACTCCAGGTCTTCACCGATGGCTCACACATTGGCACCAACTCGGGGTCTGCTATCTGTGCTATGCACGGTGCCCGCAGACTAGGGTTCCACCGCCTTGCATCCCCCACCGTCGCCACCACCACAGACGCCGAGATATTTTCACTCGCCGGCGCCCCAGGGTGGGCAGCTACCCACCTTCGCGATCAACTGAGGGAAGTCTCGGACATACACTTCATGTCCGACTCCCTCACAGCCATCAACCTATTCTGGACTTGGCCATCCTCTTCGGGGGCCCAACTCCTCCCCACCTGGAAGGTGGGTGTGCAAACGCTGCTCGACTCATTCCCTGGCCTCACAGTCCATTTTGCATGGTGTCCCAGTCACTCGGACATCACAGGCAATGAATGGGCAGACGCCGAGGCAAAAGCAGCAACAGATTTGCCACCATCCTCACTCGCTCCCTCCATCTCTGCACTAAAGGAACAATCCACTCTTGTCGCATGTGCGCGCTGGTCTCACCAACTGGCCTGCCCCCTTGCTTTGACCACCAACAAATACCTGGCCATGACCGGACCCCCCACCTGCATGCCACGCAAGCTATTAATGCTCTTTGTGGACCACCCTCGCCATGAGCTGTCCACTGTAGCTCAAGTCCTCTGTCGCACCGGTCCCTATGGGGGTTACTGGCTGAGCTTTGACTCAGTCTACCACCGTGTACATGGCTTGATCCCCTACTGCAGGTGGCACAACCACCCCCCATGGCCCATCCAGTCTACCGCCCATATCCTAGGCAGCTGCAATGCATTCCAGGCATGGATTCCACGAGTCTGGCCGGCTAATCACCCCCCCCGGCCCACCATAGCAAGTGGGCAGACGAATCCCTCCTCCCTGTCCTTCGGCACTGGCTGCGTGCAACAGGACACCTCAACCGCATCTCAGACCACACTGTGGGGTCCATTAGGCTGGCATTTGCTGCCATGGATCTGGACGGCCTACCCACCTCCAGAGAGGACTTCAACCCCAATGTTCTAAGGGACTACATGCGTCAATACCTCGGACCCAGGACACAGGACACAGACCCAGCTCTATTGGAGCTCGCAGGTAATGCTCCTCCCTTTCCCTCTGATTTGTGACTGTCTTTTGGCTTCTTTATCGATTTCCCGCATGGTGTTCTGCAGCCCCCCCTTTCTCCAATTCTAAATGTCCCTCAGTTCCTCCCTTTAACTAGCTATGGGCAATGGTCGTGATATGTATCCCTCCCTTTCCTCTTTCCCTTCCCCTCTCTTTAATAGGGCACATCTTCCCACTTGGCCCCCTCGGGGGTGTGCACCCCACCCAGTTCTGTATGATGTACAGTGACAGGCACCTCCATAGTTGTTTAGTCTAGGCCCCCCCTTCAGGGGGGCAACCTTGTATTAGATAATTCTGAAGGAATAATCAAAAAAAAAAAAAAAAACCTAATACTTATCCAGGAACCCCCCTGGTATCAAATTGGCCTCCAACCCTCGCTTACAGACCCGACTGGCTTGGTGGTCCTCAACATTCCATCAATTCCCGGCTATGTACCCGTCCTCCTGCCCAACACGCATCCCCGCATTGTAACATATGTATCGCAATCCCTCCCCCCATCTTCATGGTCTGTCCTCGGCACTGCCACAAATGGCACCGATGTCCTGACAGTGGAGGTCCGCTCCCACCAAACTGTCCGCATCTGCAATTACTATGGCATGACACCTGCAGACAGGGATGGTGCCCCCCCTCAGTACCCCGGTGAGTCATTCCTTTTCAACCTCCCCCCGGAAATAGCATCTACCCTCACAGTGTGTGGTGACTTCAACTGTCGACACCACTCATGGTCTAACCTCCATGCCAACCACGCAGAAGCACTCAAGGCACAACCCTTAGATGACTTCTTCCACACAAATGGCCTCGAACCCGCTCATGACCCTGACTCTGACTCCTGTCCCCGCGATGGAATCGGATGATGCCCCATAGACATGGTCTGGGCTCCATCCTCAATAGACACCAGCTCGATACTGGACACATTCGAGTCAACTCAAACCGCCCTCTCTGACCATGCCCGCCTACAATGGGCTATCCCGACCTCTCCACCACCACCCATCCCATGAACTCGATGCCTAACTGTGGAAGACTTCACAGAGTGGTCAGAAATCGCCTACCCTGCTCTTGACCGGGCCTTCCAAGCCCCAGCCCACAACTGTTACATTTTTCCTTACACCCTCTCCACTGACTCCTAACCCCATGTGCTTCTAGTACATTCCATAACCTTGTTGCGCTTACTGATCATGTACCATGCTCAGTCATTCCCTTCCATGCGCTTCCACCATGTTCTACTAACTCATCACCCATAGCACATTCCATCCCCTTCCCCCATATTCCATAGGCCTATATAAGCTGTACCTCGTCGAGCATATAGCCTTAAGCTTATGCTCTTTGTTCTTACAAG
>JAKOPK010000308.1:8808-29409 GCA_024195185.1 Coniferiporia weirii
GCTCTTGCATATTTTTTCGTTCTTCTTTAGATTTCCGCCAACAAAGACCACACAAGAACTCCACATTGCCTCTCAACGCTTCAAATTCGTGTTTGACAAATCCAGGAGCGGGAAACCTAGGGTATGATCCTCGGTTTATCTTTAAGGGGACTAGCTCGAGCTTCGTCTCGTAATACGGCACTTTCCCCGACCACAACTCCTAAGTCGCCCCGTCAACCAGGAAACGGTTCGATGCGGGGAAGACTTACAAACATCGACATTCCAAATGACCACACATCGCCAGGCTTTGTGGGTTCGTGTACGGCCTCATCGTCAAGTTGTATGAACTCAACGGGCATCCACCTTATTGCGCTGATGTCATTATCAGGATCCGCACCCAATCCTATTTTCTCGAGCATCAACCGTATCCGCGGCAGGCCAAAATCCGTAATTCGTGGCTCTCCGTCATCTCCAACGAAAATATTGTCCTGATATTTTAATGATTAACAAATTATAAGGTGAGAAATCAAAATGAAAGCTGACAGCTCTCATGTCACCATGAGAATAGCCAAGGGAGTGCAGGTAATCGAGACCTTTGGCGATCCCCAGGAACTGTATAAGACGCTTAGCCGCAGTCGATAATGGTACAGGGATAACGTACAAAGTCCATGAGATTGACATCTTTTTGTTTTTGTAGATAGTCTTTCGCGACAGCTGATTCTTGATACACCGGACAGGGCAGGACGCTGTCAACACTGTCACACCAACCAAGGAGGTTTGCGAAATTAGTCCCCGATCGACAAAACTGATTCCAAAGGGCTAGTCCTCGCATTATTTCCTGGGCCACATACTCTTGTAAGTATATTGTGGAGAAGGAGCATCGACTCGGAAAATTACATTGAACATCTCTTTTTTGATGGCAGGCGTGATCGCTTTAGGAGATAGGCCATTGTACACCTTGACGAGAGCGATTTTGCGCTTGATTTTTACTTTATGCAAATAGAACCCGACTGGCGAACAGACAAGTTCCGAACGGGATTTTATGGCATCTGTAAGGTTCGTCACGTAGTATGTCGTATCAACGCCGTCAAGAAAGTGAGACATATTGAGCGGTTCCATGTTATTCAGGTCGTCCACTATGTACGCGCAAAGCTATAATTAGTGAAGAGCTTGATTTGTGGTGGTGGAGTCATGAGCTTGGAGGGAATGGAACAGCCGGATACAGAAGCTGATGCCTGTGTAAGACTGTCATGGCTAACTCCGGGCGGCGCCTCTTCATAGGGAAGCTGGCCTGTCCATACCGTGGCACGTAGATACAGCAAGGCATTCGAGAAGGCTCGCAAAATACCTGTCCTCTATCATTGACTATCCCCGAATCCGTAACTTTGGTTGTGCCCAGAAGCACGCGAATAATCGATATGAGGCGGGTAGGCCTTTGCGGTGGCCTGCCAGCGGGACGCCCGAAGCGGTGCTTCGGGTTCCCCACTCGCCCAAAGGCACGCCGAAAAGGAATCATCGCCAGGACTCCAAGGGAAACACGAGGCAGAATCTTCGATGAGCATGACGGCAAGCTACACCGGAAACCAAATCACAGCAGGCGACTCACTGGCCGCAGCGGTGCATCAAAAAAGGAATATCGTTAGACACAGTAGACCATTTATATTCTCGTAGGATCATGCAGGCCACAGCATGCAGGCCACGACTTTTAGTAAATGAGCTGCCGCCAAGCGTTCGAATCTGGTACCGCTTCTCACTGCATGAGTCGCACCTAGTAGTGGTAGCCTGCCCGTCCCGAAATGATCCAGTGAATGGGCCCCGGGAAACTGCTTCGTTCGTTACGCGGATATAAGGTGCTAGGCAAATGTATTTTGTGAATTCAGTTGTTTCCGTTTTTTGAAAGAGACATGATGATATAGAAGGCAAGCGACAGCCGTCCTCTTGTAAATTTCGCCTCTAAAGATCTGAAAGTTCGGCACAGAAATATATTACATAATTTAAGGGACTCTTTGCAAGTTGCAACTAAAAAGATACATATTTGCTTCGAATTAATTTACATGTTTACAGCTGATCCTAGGATTAAATTTCTGATACTCCACCAGATACAAATAATGCCGCGCATAAACCTGAGTGGAATAAGGCAAGCTGTCGCTTATAAGCACAGTGAACTTCCACTGATACGCTGAGTGGGACGACTCGGAGATCCAGGCTGCTAGAACGATATCATCGAGGCAGCCCTTGCAGCCTCTTCCTCGGCTGAAGTGTGCGAAATACCCTGCCCCATACCAACAATGGTGTTACCTCCTGGAAAAGAGTACAGCTGGCTTAGACTGGCATGACTCAGGTGTGATTGAAGATGCTCAACTGTATAGTGTAGACGACCAACTCGTCAGGCATGTATTACGCCAATCATTGCACACTTCGGTATGCCATCGAAACTGATCTCGCAACCCATGGGCATTCAGCCGATTCATGAATACGGGAAGGTATGGGACCGAGGGACTGATATTTTCTCTCTCTAGAGCCGTAGTCAAAGAACCGCTCGGAATGGTCCATAGACAAACTGACCTACGACGGCGTAAGCTTGCTTTGCCGCTTCTTCTTGCGCAAGCTTTTTCGACGATCCAGGTGCTTCGCCAAGCACGATACCATCAACTGCGAAAAGAGGCAGTTGGTTATTAACTTTATGAGAGCTTTTATTCAGGCGTGCGAGAGGCGCTTACCGAGTATGCTGACAGACCATGTGGGCGCATGTGCCGGGCCACATGAACTAGATTGAACTAGGCATTTTCGAAGTTGTCTCGATAAAACAAAATGATTTCTAAGCGCTGTCATATACGCTGATTGACGGTTATTTAATCCCTCAAGCACAAGCAACATTTTCCCAAATAAGCTCACATATTTTATTCCCTTTTAAGGGCTCATTAACGACGTCCGTGCTATTTCCCGCCTCGCCTTGGTTCGTAGGCGAACTTTGTCTTGACAGTTCGCCAGCGATAGGAAACCGTCGCTCGGGAAAGTCCTGATTGACTGGCTCCTGAGGAAATTCAACAGTAATTGATAAATCTTCTGTAGGACTTGCTAATCTGAAAGAACTGATGTCTCTTGAAAGATGGTCCAATGGACTGTCCCGAGGGTGTAAACGAGGTGTTAGCGATTGGTCTTCGGGTTTGTTATCTCCGTTCGTGTCTCCCTCCAACTCAGTTTTCCTTGAAGATATAAATTATAGAATACCAAACACGGACAAAGAAGGGGAAGGAAACACCTTATTCGTGCTAGAAGGTCGTCCACGTCAGGACGATGATGGGGTTCCCGGATCCAGCACGACTTGCAAAGGGATATAAGAGATGCCTCGTATTTTTTCCAGTGGTCGTGGAGGGCCCCAGGAAAGTCAGGCAAACGGCCTTGGACTATAACTTGCACGACATAGGCCTCGATCTTGAAGTTGAAGAAGGGATGTGCTCCCGAAAACAGCTCCTAAGCCTGCTTTAGCAGAATGTGGCGTGTTTAAATGGCATGATCAAACCAGTATAGTCATCCCAGCGGACCAGACATCAGACGCTGTGGAGCGCCTTGAGCTCGCTTCGTAGCCTGAGGCTTTTGGATCCGCTTCAAGGAGTTCGCGTGCCATCCATCGGATTGTTCCCGCGCAGCCTGAGTTTGAGGAATCTCGTCCAAAAAGTTTAGAAAGCCCGAAGTCGGCAATTTTGGGCACGCCTTCTTTAGAAGCGAGGATATTCCCCTGCATACTTTTGTGAGCAAGCAACCTCGGTTTAAATTGCAAAACCTTATTTCATTACCCCGCGTAAGTCCCCGTGGATAACACCCTTCTTATGCATGTGCCCTAACCCCGACAGGATTCCCTGTATCTTAGTGTATGGTCAGAAGGAGCAAGACGAAAACGACGCATTAAAGTGACAGGGAGGACGTACGACGCCAATAATATCAGCCTCTGGATTCGTCTTCAAGTAGTTAGTTATTTCCTTGTTTTCTTGCCACTCCGAAAGAAAACCAGGCTGGCGTTCAGGCCCTGCCAAGAATGTGTGGTATATTCCCGTCAGTCCAAGTATATTCGGATGCAATCCCACTTTCAGCCAGGAGACCAGTTCATAATTGAAGTTCTGTAGCGTTAATAGTGAATTTAAGCTTAAATGTAGGACGTTCGGGGTCTGAGTCCTCAAGTCTCGCCTTCTTAAGTTCCAATGGGCTAGAGAACGAGAAACGGCGTAAGACCTTCAGTGCAAGTCTCTTTTTCCCGAGTGCAGCGCTGTATATATCCGCGTAATGGCCAGCACCTTCAATGTCGAAGTCCGTATCACGAAGGAATACAGAAAAATCTGGAAGAAATGATGGTATATCAAAAGTAATGGTGCTTTCTGGGCCGACGCTGGACATGATGGGTGCGAGTTGCGATGACTTGACTTTGCGGCGTCTTCTGGTTGACTCTTTTTAAGGGCGTACTAGCGAATCTATTTAAATACCAGTTGACTCATTACACGTCCCACTGGCGGGCCTTTCGCGATAATCGTCTGCGGACATTAGATTTCGCCAAAGCACTGGCAAGATTGACCGGAGAAGTCGAATCCAGTATAGTTGTGACTTACGGCGGAGATAGGTACCATCGTGCACGGCCGCTCGGCGCAGTTGGAAGCTGTGATGAGTTTGGTCCATCTCTATTCAAACCTGTCCTCCGTGTAAACAGCATCGGTGGCAGAAGCAGAAGTGGCACGTAAAGGAAGTAGATCCTCATTGCGGTGACGGGCATTAGGTAAACGGTGCTCCGAACAGTGCCGCCAACTAAGTGGCGGGAGCATAATATTTTCCATTTAGAGGTGATTGTTATATGATCGACGCCGCCTTCAAACACTGGGCTGGCGAACTGCGACTGAAGGTTCAGATAGTCAGGGCCTACAGGCTCCCGAGCTCTCGTTTAAGCAAAGCGGTGATTTCAGCGACATTCATGGCGCTCGCTGTAAATGCGATGCGGGTCTGTGTCGATGGGAGCTTACTAACTTCGGGGCTCGGAGCATCTGTGAAATCAGCTCGCAAGTGGAAATTGTCGAAAATTCTGCTAAATCAACCAAGTCATCCAATTAGACGAGCGACCAGAAATATGTCGTTGGTACGGAAAATGTATCCCAAACTCGACGTCCCGTGCAAAAAAAATGCAGCTAGCTTAGTCGACGAACATTACAGGCGGGTGCCGGGGTCGTGTCAGCCGGTCTGGATATCAATGCTTTCCTGAGACGTTTGTGTGAAGGAATAAAATGGGCGGCTGTCTCTGGACCTGTCCGCCCTCTTCCCCTTCGTTCACCCATCTTGGTATCCGTCTTTTTCTACACGTTCACGGAGCTGGCTCCTTTCATATCCCGCGTCCATTACCGTTACAGCATAATGCGTTTCCTGGCCATCGTCGTCCTCTCCGTCATCCTGCAAGAAGTGACTGGTAAAGTTCCATGCATCCCTTTTCATCGGAACGCACATTCGACTGACACTTTGTGCATTTTCCAGCCGACGGAAATGACTGGGTCAATCCGTCCTTCATCCAGCAGAAGAGTGGGGCGCCTCAGGCGCAGAGCAGGATCGTCGAATTCGCCAAGTCGACTGCGAGCGGAGGGCCGTGGAGTAAGTTTCTCTTCTTGTACTTCCCATCGTTCATATATTGACGGCTCAATTGGTTTGTCCCTCGACCTGCGACTACAGCGGTCTTCGGGGACGCATCGACGCTCCCACCGAACGGAGACAAGCTCGACTATCTGAGCTGGGCGCCATAGTAGGTCCTTCCTCGTTTCATGCCGGAAAACAAGTTCAGAACAGCCTCTCCGTTGTAGCCACTGGCCGGATTGTAATTGGTGCGCGGGACCGCGTACGCATCTCATTACGGGCGGCAACAGTACCAACTCGACAGGGGCTGATGATTCCAGTGCTGATTCTGACTCGGAGGACGATGATCAAGGAAACGACAACGATAACGCAGATGACCCTGACGATGACGACGGCAGCAGTGGTATCGTTCCGGACGTTATTAAATTCTTGCCCGTTCCAGTCGCACATCGAAAAATGGTCAAACGTGTCAGGCGCTTTGCACACGATGAGAAAAGGTCTATTCTCGTCGCACCCGGGGACAGAATCGAGGACTCTGAGGGTGACCAGCCTGACTTAGGTTCGGTAACGTCCGACATATCACTGCCGACGGTTCTACCAGACCCTGTGTCACAGACGACCGACGACGGCAATGTGGCGAGTGGGACCGCTGCGGCTGCAGAGAACGCAAGAAAGACGCAGAAGGCACAGCCCAAGGCCACGGACGCGCCTAAAGACAAGGGCACGCCCACAACGCCGACGGCTGCAGCAGGCTGCACACCATCGCCGTCCAAAAGTCTACCTCCCAGTGCCAGTAAGCCCGTTTACCTCTCGCGATTTCTAACACCCATATTAAACGCATTTATTTTCGTTTTCTCTCTGCGTAGCATGGACGACGTGCAAGTATGTCGTTAGAGACGGTCTGCTCAATCCCGACGTGCGTACATTGAACGGTGTGAACGCTATTGTCGATGTGTCGCAGTCCATACTCTACAATGCCGCTGCCAACGTGCTCTCCGGGCCGGCGACATACGCGGAGAATGCAGTACATTTCATGCAGAACTTCTTCCTCGACAGTAAAAATGGCATGCATCCGCGCATCTCTTACGGACAACTCATCCGTGGGCCAGGGGAACAAGTCGGCCAGTATTTGGGGGTGATCGATTTTCGCGGCATGGTCAAAGTCGCGAACGCCGTGCAACTCATGCGTGCGGCGAAGGCACCAGCGTGGACGGACGTAATGGACGCGCAAATGACTTCGTGGACAACGCAATACGTCAATTGGTTGGGGACGAACGAGCTCGGCCAGAAGGCACTTTCGGCACCGAAGTAAGCTTGCTTCTTTGCACTTTGTTCCCCAGAACTTGGCGCTGTTGACCAAAACATTCTTCCACAGTAACCACGGGTCGTTCGCTACAAACCAGCTCGCCGCGATGAACATCCTGCTGCAGGACCAGAGCAGCGCGGAGGCGGCGCTCAACAAATACTTTACGCACCAGTTCCTTGACCAGATTGCAGCGTCAGGCGAGCAGCCATTCGAAGCCGTCCGCACACGGCCCTTTCATTACCGCTGCTTCAATCTGGAAGCTATGATAGTGAGTCATTCTTCTATCTTCTGAGATACAGGCAAACTCACGGGTATACGGCGCGCCAGACGAATGCAAAGCTCGGCGACCAGCTCGGATTGGACTTCTGGACGGCTAAGTCCAAGTATGGTGCGACGATCAAGGACGCACTCGACTTCGTATTGAAGAAGGGGCCGGGGAAGGAGGACGTGACTGACATTTTCCCTCATGTCGCAGCGGTTGCCGCGGCTTACGGTGATCCAGACGGCACGTATACGGCATACCTGAAAAAGACGGACAAGGATTTCAATGTTGCGCCCTATTATTTCTACAATCAACCGGGCGCGTTGACGCAGGCGCCATCCGCGAACACCAGTAATGGAAAGGAAAAAGGGAAGAGGACGGAAATCGTACAGCAGTACCTGGCAGGAGCGAATGAGAGTCCAACTCCGACCACATCCCCGACGCCCACGCCTACCGACCTGCCTGTAGCGACACCAACAATCCCTTGGGACTGTCCAGAGGTATTTATGACGGCTACTGCAGTGCAGCTTGATGACGGCGTGTTTGTGACGTGCGACGAGCTGAAGGTCTTCTATGGTTATGCCGTCGATGATTTGCCCATGTAGCAGACGCTAATGTGTAATTTGTATTTCTTCGAAAAAATGTAGAATATGAGAAGGAGAACGTATTAGTACACTTTTGAACAAGTACATACTGAGCACACAAGAGGAATATTAGGTCAACGGACGAATAGTTTCTTTTCTCGCAATGGCCTCGCCGCTCCCACTCTTCCCGCTTCATTCTGGTATTCGCGATATGCCTCGCGGAGATGGTCTGGCGACAAAGGCCCGGCCTCTCCACGGTCCTGTTGCACTCGCCGGGCCTTCTCGACCATCTCTCCGACAAAAACCTTAGCAAAACCCGCGACAACCTGCGCGACAGGAGTGGAGACCTGCTGACCGAGCGTCTGCTGGATAACCTGTCCAGAGAAATCATTATGAGCACAGACAATCCGGGTATGAGCGTCAAACACTAACCCTCCGTACCGCTTGCTTCGGCAATGCATTCCTCCTGTATGATTCGTAACGATCGTACTGCTCCGCGGAAAAATTGTCCATCAACACTCTGCCACTCAAGTCAGTATACGAGGTTGAAGAAAACATGAATATAGTGTACTTCAGGTTATCCTTCGATTGACTCTGCCAGGATAGCTGGGCCGAGTAGTCGTCGTCGGCCATGTCAGGAAGTAAATCCTCGTCACCCTCGCCATCATCATCCGCACCTGGCGCAGCTCCCTGTCCACGGCCAGAGTTATACGCCGCGGCTGGTCCATCGACAACAATGGTGAGCCCCCCAGCCTCTTCGCCACCCCCACCAGTCTTTATCATAGCAGGAACATCAGGACCAGATGCTTGTATGGGCGTAGCCCATTGTATAGTCGACGGTCCGGATTGGAGGTCTGATGACGCAACGGACGGTGCAAGACTGGTCCCCCGCGATTTGCGACCTTTCTTCGTGCCAGCTGTAGCCTTACTGCGGCCCCCTCCCAGGGATGGTGTTGACGGACCTGGCGTCGATGCCTGGAATGTGCCGATATGTCCTTGCTCGGGTGTGATTGAGAACTGTGAGTAAGGCGAGCTCATCGTGGTCGTTGGTCGGGCGAATAACGACTGGGACAGCTTGCACACGCTCCGACGCATTTCCAAATCCGGGCTCGCATTACAGTAAGTACTCAATAAGATAACTAAAATAACCCAGAGCTTGCAGTATGCACTACTTTACATTTAATACAATAACATGCCGTAGAATCATCGTGTAGCATCAACAAACAAAAAGTAGCGTCAGTGTCCATCCAAGAAAAGACGAAAGGACGAAGAAACTCTCAAAAAGGACGAAAAAAGTTTCTATGAGCCATTGATTCCGATCATGTAGTCCTCAGTCGCTGGGGCACCCTGCTGAGTCGGGGGGCCCCCATACGTGAATGGTAGCTGCGGTTGTTGAATAAGAAACTCGGCCTGAGGGCTTTCAACAACAAGGTCATTGCTGAATGACGAATAAACAAAATATCAATACATACCCTAGATAGGAACGCAGTACCTCGTCAAGAGTTTCTTCTTTCTGTTCGCGAGCACGGCGTTCTTCATTGCGTACTACACGCAATTCCTCCAAGAGACCCTCGTGCTGTTCGAGAACGAATCGGTGCTTCGCTTTCATAATCAAGTACCGCACCATAGCTGGGGAACGTCCCATGATTTTGCCAGTCTGTGGATCCATTTGCTGAAGTAGGTACTCGGGTAAGGAGTCCTCACGCTCATCACCGCCACCTGACGTCGCGCTCATTCCACCGGGACTTGTACTACGCGGGGGGTTTAAGTAGTCGGACCGCTCATCGAAGGGCGGCGTCACACCTGCGCCGTCTTCGTGTTCCGCCCACAGGATGCCCGCGCTCAGATCGGTCGGTGTGTGTCCCTCAACCTTGAGAACCGGCGCCGACGGATTTGGACCTGGCGTGCCGTCTGCTTCGTTGCTGTCGTCACGTTTACGCTTACGGCTTCCACCGCGGCCGGGAAGTGGTGGCGGGATGTTATGCTGCAGGCGCATGTGCTTCGCCATCGCATCCGAACGTGTAAACGACTTGTCGCACTCAGGGAGCGGGCAAGTGAAAGGTTTCTCGCCGGTGTGCGCGCGAATGTGGGAGATGAGTGCAAACCGGGAGGCCTGCTGAATGCCGCGCCGTGAGCAGGTCGCCCACTCACACGCATACGCTGGTTTATTCATCCCAATGTGTTCTAGTGTAATATTATTTCGCGATCAAGCCACCTCTCTTTATGATATTGTGGCTCACCATTGTGTATGTGGTCGATGAGAGTCTGCAAGTGCGAGAACGGCTGCCCGCACTTGTCCCAGAGACAGGTCACACTATCGACCTCGCGGTCGCCGCCATGGTCTTCGGATATCAACGGGGAGGCAGGGCGAGAGACGGACAATTCGATGTCGTAAGACGAGTCCCAGACGCCTTGCTCTCCATTCGCGCCCGGAGAGAAGTATGGTGATGGAGAGCGTGCGCTAAATGGCGGTGAGATGCTGCCCTGCCGACTGTTTGCCATCCTTAATAGTGACGGGAAGTCCGGCGACTCGACGAGTGCCAAAAGGCGGCGGCGGCGACGCCAGTTGTAACCTGGGGCGTGAAAACGACGAAGTCCCTTTTCCCACGCATGCTCGCGCGGCGCGGCGCGGTTACGCTCCCAGACATGCTATTATGTATACCAGAGGCTGGAGTCGCTTGTATTCAACCTTGCCGTGCTCGCTGCTGGCAATACTATGCTATTCATTATCACGTTGTAGTGCTCCAGGTCCTTTGCTAAAGCCGTGCACAAAAGTAAATGGCAGACATCAAAGAAAAGCACTACTGGGCGCAGGTGCGGGCGGCGCTGCTAGCTGGGCAATGGAACTCGTCTGCACCGGGGAAGACCCCCAATGGTTCGTTTCTCTCATGGTCGGAGCTCTTCAGGAAAGCAAAGAAACACTCCAAGCAACCAGGTGATGTCGCATTACCCTCTCCAAAAGTAGACTCATGCGCTAAATTTTCGCGTGTCCAGATGTACCAGAGGCTGCGTCGCAGATACACTATCTCTCCCTGCTGCTCCACTCGGCAACACAGACTCCGAAGGACTTTAAAATAGAGGAAGACTCCCATAATGATCCATACGGCCTGGATAACGTATGTATCCTGCCCGAAGAGAGGAAAGAAGATGCGGGGAAAGCGTATGAAGCTTTGCGACTCATGAATACATCTGATGAGGTGCATACGTTCGTTCCAGTTCCCTCGTGAATGCTACTGAAAGAAACTTCGCAGCTTGTAAAACAATCTATAGCATTCTTCTCTTACGCATTGGGCAGACCTTCCGACTGTCTGGAGTACGTCTCGGGCGTCACGTTCGCCGATAGGCTGACGTCCATACGCCCTACTCTCCTCGTAACGTCCGCGGACGAGGAAGGAAAGCCGTCGCTCTCCTCAAGGCCTACGCCAAAAGAGGTTGAAGAAGAGGATGCTTGGTTACTCATGGAAGCTCTCCGCAGCTGTTGTTTGGAAGGTGCGCTCAATTGTTCAGGATTATGTAGACGGCCGGTAAACACACCTTTGTCTAGGCATGTCCCATGAACGCATTTCTCCGAATTCTCCCGCCCAAGCGCTTGCATCTTACGAAAAAGGGATTGTCCTCCTTCAGGCGTTTGCGATTCCTAAACATCCTCCTCCCCGGCCAGGACGTGCCAGTTTTGAGTCCTTCAACAATTACTGCGAATTGTGGCGTTGGACGGAACGCCTTCTTTGGCGCACCATCGTCCTTTCTGCGCATCATAAGGGCGTCGAATCGACTATACTAGTCTTTCGTGCATACGCCATACACAGTGTCCACTGGCCTGCGACATTTGAGCCAATACACCGTTCAACGGTGTGCACTCTATACCTTCGTGCGCTCATCATGCTTGCCTGGCAGCCTGGCACGCTTCTTCAGACCAAAGCAGCGTTGACGGTGGAAATGCGGAGTGTGGTAAATGAGTACCGTGAAATACTTGGGACAACGACACTCTTCCCGAGCGCGGGTGAACAGAACGTGCTCGTGGAGGAATTTGTCGACTATTGTGTCGCAGCCTGGGAGGCTGGCGGTTCAGTGGGCGACCAAGCAGGCTGGGTACTTGACGTACGCCCGTGTCCATTTTCACATCCAATGCTTGAAAGCGTCAACTGACAGCAAAGTAGATTTTGTGGTGGGCGACACGTCTGACGTTTAATTCACCTCTCGTCCTTCGACACATGGCTCGACTGCTACATGTGGCAGGCGATCACAATCTCGCGATGCGCGTTCTGCGGTTGTACGTTCAGGTCGTCCGCAAGGCACGTGAAACGGGTACGATGAATGCACAGGGCGAAGACACGCACGGTGCGGGCGCGGCTGAACGCGATTCATTGTGGGTTGCGACACTCGTTCAAGGCGCGCGCATGCTGTGTCGTGTACCTGGCGGTGTACGAGAAGTGCGGGAGGCGGAGGGGCTCATAACGCTAGCGAGAGAGCGTATTGGAAGCTTGAACGATGACAAGCTCATCGCTAGTGTCAACCTAGCTGATGGTATATGCAAGTCCGTCCTGGCAACCAGGGGTACGTATCCACCGCTGACTCCCTCCCTTACCGTGGTCATACTTACCGCCTACGTCCAGAACAAGAACCAACCGAACGAGGGTCTCTACTGTCAAAGTCGGTGGATCTCCTCGTCCGTTCCGTTGAGCAAAATCCTACAGCTTCTGCATGCTTTCATGCTGCAATTGCGCTCTCCCGACCTATCCCCGAACGTGACCTAGAGAAGGCTGTTGGGCTATGCAGGCGAGCCGTCGAGGCAGAATCGCAGGACGTGCGTTATTGGCACTTACTCGCACTCCTACTAGCCAAACTTGGTGAGTGGAAAAAGGCACAGGGCGTGCTCGACGTGGCTGTCGCGATCGCGGAGGTTGTGGAACAGCGCGTGCAAGCGGAGGAGCTTCATGAGGATGGCATTGTGTCTAGGGACTATGCGGACGTAGACGGTGAACAGGCGCCTGTCTCGCTATCCACTAACGGCAACGGCAATATCACTGGTACAAATCGCCACACTGAATCCTCGCCGTCTTTTCCTTGCACGCTGGTCTACCCCGATGCACAGCGTTTGCCGCCCGCGACAGATTTGCTACAGCCTATACCGGACCACCCGCCAGCGACGTCACGCGAACTGTTTGAATACATCTTGCGGCTGCGAATGACGCAGATTGCGCTCACGGAACTCGTCGAAGGCTCAGAGAGCGTCGAGGCGTGCTGGCTCGAGGTGTTTGACTGGTATTCGCAGAGGCGAGACACCGTTGCCCAAGCTCGTAAGTCGAGTAGCTTTTTCCAATCGTTTGATGATGCCATCTGTTGAGTGTGTTTCATAGGGTCAGCGAGGCCGTCAACGGACGTACGTCTCACTCCAATTCCTGTGTATCTTGATACCGATACGCAGGAGTCCTCGCAAACTCCGAGCGAGATTGCAGAAGATTCATCGGGGCTCACAGTCTCGAATGGACATACTACTACCTCTTTGGATGCTGCAACCATCCGTTCTCCCGCCCGCACATCGCTTGATAGATCCGCTGAGACCAGTGTTATGGAGTCCGTTAGACCATCCTCGCCACCAGCACAAAAAGGGGATAAGGAGCGAATGTCAGGGGAGTCCCAATACACTGAGCGCGACAAAAAGGGAAAGCGTGTGCAGCAAATGCTCAAGAATCAGGTACACAAACAGTCTGCACGAATCAATACGATCTCGAAGAAGATCGGGCACGGGGTCACAAGGAGTAGTATGAGCCTGAACCGCTCTAATTCTGCTCCAGGTGAGTGACAGTTTTCACAACTATGATTACGGGGTGACCCAAGGGCATCATTTGTTACATCTAGATTTACACGCAGTTCTGGCGCGCGCCGGACCTTACCAGGCCTCATCGATTCATTCCCGAAGGCGCCTCTCTTTCAGCTCAAAAATGACGCGCCAGGATAGAAACAGGCCTGTATCGTCTTCGATATCGTCTCCCCCTCCCTTGCCCCTTTCTCTTCCCCAGCCTGTTCCGGAAAACGCGCATGACGCTCGAAATGCGCGAGAGCGCAGACTACTCAGCAATCTGTGGCTGATGTCTGCCGCGACATTCAGGCGTTTGGACAAGCTCGACCAAACACGAGGCGCCATCCAGGAAGCAGAAGCTCTGGACGAAGAAAACGAGGCTGTATGGGTACAGGTGCGTGTTTACGGCGCGGTGTACTTCGCGTGCTGGTGCATGCCTGACAAGTTTGCGGCTTTCCCTCTCTCAGCTCGGGCTGTACTTCTTTGCACGTGGTGAAGAAGGGAAGGCTATCGAGGCCTTTCATAAGGCGCTGTTTATCGCACAGGACTCCGTGCCCGCCACCCTGCACCTCTGTCAGTTGTACTTGACATCAAGCGACCCTACTGTAAGATCAAGTTCGTATGGCGCTGTCGACATCGCCGCAGGAATGTTGGAGGATATAACGCGCGGTCCCGGCTGGGACGTCGCGGAGGCCTGGTATCTTCTCGCGAAAGCGTACCGCATGCAGGGTCGCGCAGAGCGCGAGCGTGAATGCCTGGTTTTTGCTCTCGGACTTTCTGAGGTGCGCGGTGTGAATGATGTAGGCATTGCTGTGGGGTGGTGTTTATGAATGGTCTCCCTATATTCTCCCTATATGCAAGTACGCTAACAATGACTTGGATTTTCCACTCATATTATACTTTTCCACTTCCGAATATTCCTCCAAGCATCTGCATTGCTCGTTTTCACGTTCTTGCCATCTACTATGGTTATTATAGCTAGCACTTTAGATTCGCATCCCTCGGGATCCTACTTTTAGTGATATACTTTTTATTAGTAGGACGAACGTTCATCCTGGTTTGTTATCTAGACCAGCATCAATTAGTGTGGATTATCTTCCAAGCCCTGAGTATCAAATTGATTCGTGGTGGAACTAATGTTGCTCATGAATTCAGACGGGTTAAACATTCTCAGGCACCAGCCTGTGATTCTCTACAAACCAAGGTTATTACTAGTTATGCGCACGCCTTTTCACATCACTGAAAATATTTGGTAGTCATGCATGCGGCTCATGTCTACCTTCCAGCCTGAGGATTAAGTAATATAAAAAGAGACGACACTAACGTGTTTGCATTGGGCTGCAGAGACTGCTTTTTTTGTAACCTATGACATCGTCTCAGGTGACACATCTCTTCTCGAAGTACTTGGCTGATGTAGACCAGGGAGGAGGGGTTGTTGCAACATAGTATGAACGGATGGTGCCGCACTGAAGAAAGTCTCTTTCCAGACCTTGCCCGGAAGCGGTGTTAATGTACAAATCAGACTTGCGCTTATTGGGACTTGAAAATGCCGAGCTGTTAAAGTTCCAGTCAAAGAGTCCATGAGACCGGGAGTCGCTCATTTTCCAACTTGCGCGCCGCGCCGTCCAAATCCCAGCCTGCCAGATTATAGTTAAAGCAAACAGAACGTGGCTAACATCACACATCAAAGAATTCACAGAATCACCAGTGAACAACAAGCATGGTGACTGCCAACAAAATATCAATACCATGGTCCAGAACCGAGTATCGTATCTTCCACTCGCATTATGGGTTCCGTAGCCGGCTTGGGGGAGAGCTCAAAGACGGCGTTTTATCGCTGTATATCCCGCATAGGACCACAAGATGGAGCTGCACTGCCATAAGCGACATGGTAAACCTTCTAAGTCGAATAGGTTCAGAACATCGCAGATTCCGCGTGTATCAATCGAGTTGCCCGAATTGCCTGTCCTCCCGTGTCTCCTGCACTGGCATTGCGGCATGGTCGAATTCGAAGTGAAATCACAGTACCCTAGTAGACGGGCGCCAGGCCATGCCTTCAGTGTGGTAAGATGCCAAGAAGTGGGCACCCCTTGATGAGTAGTTAGTACTACAGAGTGATCTTCGGTACTTAAGAGATTGAAAGAGGTTTCCACTTTTAGAGATGAGCTTTAGGGCCGGCTCTCCGGGATATCCCGTTTTCCTAGTCCCAAGCGACCAAGTGTGCTTGTAGCCTTGTCCCGCTTCCATGGCGTCACTACATGTCCGGCCAACGTTTTAGAAGAGCATCAGAGACCACCTCAAAGCACTACAGGGAGACTATGTCTCCCCTGCGAGGAATTTTGGGGTAAACTCATGGCTCGTCATTTGGGGTCTTCATCTACTTCCGAAATCATGCCTCTCTTCTACCGCCAGGTTTCCTTAACTTCTGAACTCAAATACGCCGAACCAATATCGTTACCCAAACCAGCTCCCGTCTACTGGAAGATCTGATGTTCAAAAATATTCCGGACCCTGGCGAATGGGGAATACGGTGTATCTCTTTCGAAGGTGCAGCCATGCAGAAATCTTCAATATATATTTTACGATGACTGGTCCAGATTAGCAAAAATGTGACCTCTTAACCGTGTCCGTAATATACATCCGACTTCGTTCTTCGTGTGACATTTGTCAGCCTTCGCAGAAATCGGAAAATACGGTATTTCCCGCAGGCGCTTGAAGTAATACCATAACTGCACGTTCACACCTACACTCCGTCTTCTTGATGGACAGGATCATGGCGCGGCCCATACGATGTATAAAGCTAGACTCCATAACAAATACCTTCGGGCATAACCACCATGCTGATAGCGATGTCCCCAGGTCATCAACCTATCCATTTACCGTATGCTGTTGACTACACACCGTATCTCACAGAAATCAGCAAGCATCACGAAGTCGAAGGTGCTTTTGCCTACATCTACAAAGCCAAGCTCTACGGGAAACGGGTGGCTATAAAGGTGATCAAGCATAAGGGACCGAGGGACCCAACCGCGGAAGCTAAGGCACATCAGTCGTTATTGACATTGACTTGTAGAACTGATATCCAAGTAAATATTGCCCCCAGGTGTTCCAGAAAGAGTATATGCTGTGGCACCCTCTCAACCATCCAAATATCCTTTCGTTAAAGGGAATATGTTTTTTCCGCTCAGAATGCATAGTCCCTTCCTTCATTTCTCGGTGGCAGGAAAATGGCCGGATTACCGATTTCGTTTCCCTAAGACCGGACATAGAAATATTCAATATGGTGCGTTCGTTTGATGACATATACGCCCCTTATTTCTTCACAATTATTCTAGTTCGAACACATTACCATGGGTGTCTCCTATCTTCATGACAATGGTATAATTCATGGGGATCTTCGAGGCGTAAGCAATTTTGGCACTATATATTGGATTTGCTCTACGCGGTGACTGAGCGTCTTATTTAGGCGAATATATTGGTATCCGGCAGTGGCAGACCTTTGGTGACGGACTTCGGAATCGCGAAACAGGACAACGGCAGAGGCGTGGAAATGTCGACGGCGATGAATGGAAATCATCGATGGATGGCCCACGAACTATTCAAGGGAATCAATGAAGTACTTGGGGAAGCTGTCGTTGTACTGCGCACAAAAGAGAGCGACGTCTGGTCGCTCGGAATGCTCTTTAAGGTAAGAAGGAAGATGATGTGCCATTGTATCGTAAGCTCACGCTATCAATTACTGAAATAAGGAAATAATGTCAGGGAAAATCCCATATCATGAATACTGGGATCACCTTGTTGTTTTGCACATTAATGACGGGCTGATGCCTCAATTCCCGCCCGCGCGGCATCAGAACTGGATACGATACGATAATGTGCTGCAGGAAATATGCTCTCGTTGCTGGGCAAAAGATCCAAATGATAGGCCGGATATGAAAAATATCATATCACAGTTAAGGTACATGGTGATATTTTGGTCCAGACGAGGCGTTCCCTGATAGCAAACACTCATCTCGGCAGAGAATCGAGGCCAAACCTCCTTCCTGACGGATCTGTCAAACGTACTCGCTCTCCTCCTACAGGCAATGAGTCACGACACCCTTCTGCTAAGTTAGAATCAACGACTGCAGGACCAAATTACAATCAGGAAGATGATACCCTCACTCTGTCAAGAATCATGGGAGATCTTCGCCTAACACCGCATCGCAACGAAGGCAGAGACTCGAACCTCATCGTTGAAAGCCCGCAAGGACTTGAGCCATCAGGTATCGGGCACGACAACGGTCGTGAATTCTCACCTCGCAGAACGACGACTTCAGCAGTACTGCCTCCGGCCCCGCTGCCACGGACTGATAGACCACTTACACCGAAAGACTCACCTCTCCCTTCTCCACACGCAGCCCAAGCCGTTGGGGAAAGGCGAAAAGTGGACGTAAATTCGCCGTTGGATATAAATAGGTCTCCTACTCGGGAGTACACAATATCTCCAGGGGGTATGTTCTCCGCTCAGTTCTGTAGCAGGAGAGTTTCTTGACATACTTTTTTTCGTATTACAGTAGAACTAGACAACTTCCTTGCCCGGGAGGGGCTTAAAATTTTATTTTGTGTGGAATACAGTCACCCGACTCCTTACGACGAACAAACATGGATCGCGACTTGTTTCTGTAAGTCCTTTGGCACGGAGTAGCAATGAGGTAAGACGTCTTACCCGGCTGTAGTTAAAGGGGAAGAGATCGCAAGGGCGGTGGCGACGAAGAAAACTTTAGCATATGTCGAGGCTGCAAAGACTGCTCTGAATAAGCTCCGTTCGTCATCTTACTCAGTCGTTTCTAAATAATCAATATGCTCACATTTTCGACTAGGTGGTGTACCTCAAATATCTCAGCGACACGGTTATGCTTTACGCAGCAACGCAAACCCGCTTGATTTATCTCTTCTTGAAGAGAAATTCGTTGCTAACGGTGCATCCCATATGCCGATATGGGAATGTATACTTTCCAGTGAGTTCTGACCCAGGGATTCAGCATGGTTGTTCATGTTATACACAAATGTTACAGTTACCGGAAAAGAGGTCTCTCGAGGAAGTGGCGAGACAAAAAAGAAAGCTAGACAGAGTGCACGATTGCAATTGTAAGGCTAGAGACCCAGTGGACAAGAGATAAGCCCGGTAGTGCTACGAGTTCGAGCCCCAATGTATATTTATAGTCGCTGATCTAGCAACAGCAATACCCTGGCAAGTCCTTAATGGAGCTTTCCTTTCAACTCACTTTATGCGTTTGGAGCCGTCTTCTTGTCCAGCCTATGTTTTTCGCCCATAGAACAAGAGCAACTCAGCCTGAGTCTAAATTGATGAACGTGAGTGATTTTGATTTTTAACACGTATGTAGGTATAGCCTGAGCGGGGCTGTCGTAAATTTTAACTTTGACGCATCGAGAAGGGGGCGAGCTTGAAATTCATGCCCTCCATTTTATACGACAGGACTCCCCGAAATAAGCACAGGACTATTTTCTGTCACTGGCGCATAGCCGTATCTTGGCGTGCAGCGTGTTGTCAGAAGTTAGAATTGACCCAGACTGCCATTGCAATTTCCACGTATTACTATGCGGGACCAAATAGATTATAGCACCACACCCATTGATTACAAAATGCATGTGGTGGTTGATTACCTAAGTACCATTGGGTTGCTCGTCGTTTACAGCCATCGAACTGACAATTTCAAGCATGCCGTCCACTACTAGTTGATTCTCCGCAACAGTGAAAATACGGTCGCACCTAACGCTGGCCTATTTGCACGAAAATGATTAGTGTTCAAGGTTGGCGACAACTAGCTGGGCGATGCTAATGTATTACTAACAGAAAGCGAATGACAGAAATTATGAAAATGGAATTGACAAGCCAAGGGGTGGCGGGTTACAGAGTTAATTGAATCACCGGAAACTTGAGGGGGGGAAAACAGTCCGGAAGAAATTTACGGAGGTGGAGGGATGGTCGAAAGCTGTTTACATCGATGTGGTCTATCGCAAGAAAAAACGCCAATGGTACGTTGGACGAAAAGATTATCTCGTTCAGACTCTCAGCGCATTCATTTCTACTCCACGCCAGGCATTCCCAGGCCCTTCGCAGATTGCACGTAGCAGTAGCCGTCATCGCCTACCTCTCGCCCTCCATACAACAGGCCATCCTTAACAGCGAACGAGCGGTCCCCCATCAAAGGATATTCCAGCTCGTTTATCCCGGGTTGTACATTTATTGCAATGTAGCCTGAGGGGTCCATGGATTCCGTGCTCGGGGGCGGGATTCGACCGTAATTGTCCTGCGCACCGTTCAGATGGCCGCTTCCGCCTACGGCAGTCGGAAGCCCGTATTGCAGGAAATTCACAGCGGGCGTGGTGAGGCCGCTGCCGTAGTCAAGGATTACTGGAGCGCCTTCGGCATCGTTGGTAGCGGCGTTCACTGTGTGGGCGTCCAATGCCAATAAAGTCTGGGATGGCTGTGGAATTGTCGATGGTGTCGGAGCAGGTGGCGAGCTGCGCTCCCCAAAGTATCTCTCGCGGCGCGGATTGCGCGAGGAGAGTCGCAAGGTTGGCGAGTCAGTTCTGGCCCTTTTCTCTTGAGGCCTGCCAAGGTGTTCAGATTCACTGTCTTCGTCATCTGATAGCCTTCGCTTTCCCTTTCCTTTCTTTGGTGGAGACGGCGAAGGACTCGGAAGTTGCGACTGGCTGTACACGGCATGGTATGACTCTGACAATCCCCCGCCTCTGGTCCAGGGATGCACTTGCGGCGCGGATGCGCCGCCAGCAATGTGAGCCGGCCCAACGCCCTCGTCCCACGTGCACTCGCGGACGGCGCTGGGGAATACCTTGCCGTCGCGGATTAGCCTGCCGTTTGAGTGCCCTATCTCTCTGATTTTATTGCAATAGACGTCAGTTTCGTGCAAAGTCCAGTAATCGCAGGACTCACATGTCGTCAACGCGCTTCCTTGACTCGATCGCCCTTAGCAAGGCGAAAAGAGCATCATCCCCGTGCCTAACGCGCATCATCTCCTTCATTTCTTCCAGCTCGTTTGCA
>JAKOPK010000309.1:0-32546 GCA_024195185.1 Coniferiporia weirii
CCGCTTTTCTAAAAGCCGAGAAATGCAGACCATCTGAGGGAGCCGTGTCCCCGAACTCTCCGCGGATCATTCGTCTACATGCTATGTTTGAAGGGATGGGAAAATTCAGAGGACTTACTGTATCGGAAGAAGTTGCGTCCACCGTCTTGGTTTCATCTCATTTTGTGGTTACGCTAGCGGGGCTGACACCAAGACGGCGGCGGGGGGAACTCTTGCACGCCAATTTTCCATGAAATTACTTTGTTGCAATTTATGGAGGAAATAGACGGACCGCCGGGCAAGCGGAAATGGAAGGAAGTGCGGCGATTCCAGGTTTTTTTTTTGCAAGATTCTTCTATCCCCTTTCCCTCTTTTACATTGTGGCTCATGGGCCTCCATCTTTTGTGATTTCATACCTGGGATTCTTAGAGCGTACGCCTAGAAAGCTACTCGGGACCGACATTGGTACTTGGCCTTAAGAAACCAGCAACGGTACGACTACGGAGTACAAACACTCGAGCGGATGTGAGTGGTCCAACTTTATTCCCCTGGCGTTCAAGGGTTAGATCCACTTTCAAATAACTCAACTAATGAAATATGAGGAGGTTGAAAACGACAGAATGGCTCCATTACAAACTAATAGGCACCCCAAGTTCTTCCACCTCATGCTTTTAGTTACCAGAAAAACACGGGCCGCGGAACTTATATAGTTTTGTCTTCGCCCCCACACAATACCTCCGAGCTGTATACATGGTGTGAGTGATACTTCTGGAGCCAAGGACGCCAGCAAAGTAAGAGTGCTTCGATATGTGGCGTGCTTTGTAATTAACTTCGAGTTCCTCAAATTCTGAGCTAAAGCTGAAAGAGACCGCGTTAACAATATCCAAAATTCGTCCTCCTGACTCTAGAGCAAGGCGGTCCGGACGAGAGTTCTCGGCGAGCTCCCAGCGGGAATAGAGGGACGCTCTCTAGGCAAGCGAGCCCGGGGCTTTTCAGTAGCTCAAGTGCAGTCAAGCAACGTGATACAACGATGAGTCAGTCGGTGCATATACTTCTTTAGGTCGGAGTCTACACAAAGTTCGGGGATGTGAAAAGGATATCACTGATCCGGAATCACCGGTCTCCCAAATTTATATTGATTGGGCGCCGCCAGGCTGTATTTTTAAGTGGTTCATAAGTTTAACATGCTTCTCTATTTATAGGAAAGCGTGGATGCCTCGAGGGTTTGAGTCCAGAGTGGTCCCGAAGCTTCACAACATCGGTGTGGCATCGGTCCTTCCAATCAGCTGTGCGTGCACTGCTGGCACCTGCAAATGGATACAATAGGTATTTTGAAAGACGGAGAGACGGAAGGGAGCAACCCTATAGCCAGGATGAACGATGAGTGTGAGCCCCACCACATTCATTATGATTCAACCAGTTAGGATACATTTTCATCTCTCGAAGGGCCGAGGCTCCCGGTTTATTTCCCCCACGCCTTCTCCTTCGTACCTCCGGAGATTTAACGTTCTTTGCTTTGTAATCAGGAGACAGGGGTACAAATTTGCTGAGGTTATTGAACTTGAAGCGACTGTATGGCACCCGGCTAAAAGAGGCGGGAAGAGCGAGTGAAGGAGGTCTGTTAAGCACTTATGGGCATGAAGAACTCCAAAAAGAGGTTCTAGACGTTTCGCTACGACTGACCAATGCGATCTTCAGGCCGGTAATGCGCTCTCGTTTTCGTCAGCTGTCCATGTGAGCCCGATGACCCGACGGACGAAGACTTGACGCGACTGGGATTGAAAGACGGGGTTCGGATACTACAGTTTGTTCGGCTGGCGGAATAAGACGGCGGCTACGGCGAGCCGAGGTGGGTGGGGGGGGGCTGATTTATCCAGAATATTCTCCACAGTTGCTTCCGTCAATTAACCCAAGAGTACCAACCTTCGGACATATGCGGGCGGTCGTCATCTCGGAATTTGACCTCTTGCTTGCCCTCTTGGAATGCTTGCTGGCAGTACATAGCTCGTGTTTAGATAAAATCTGAGCCACGTCACGCTGGCAAGGAGCTGTAAGTATAATATTCCGATTTACTGGATAAATCGATGCTTGATTAAAAACTCACCTACACTCGGGCGAATAATCTCGGGAGCCGAAATCCCCGTGTGTTGTACAAGCAAAGCTACCAAGTGCGGGGGACGGGTGGGGGTAGAAGTTAAAAACGAGCTCGAATACAAGTGGCCGATACTTTGCCGTGTGTAGATCTTCAGGCACCCGGGCGCGGATGATATCAACGGTCTCACATGGTCCCACTGAATATTTTTGTAATATTCTCGTCTTCTTATATAACTCCCATCGCCCTCTCCTCTTCTCATCATCACGCACAAGCCCAGCTTTGTCGCCGCGGTCGTCTGCAACGAGTACTGTTCATCAAAGCGACAAGCTGAACAACGTTCGCCATTTTTAGGCACGTCTAGATCTTATAATAGAATTAACATACCTGTTTCGGAAATACTACGCGCATTCGCCACCGCGCGACGACAGCGAGCCCCCTCTCCGCAACCACCATGGCCGACGCCAACAGCGTCAATGCAAACGACGGCGCCGGCGCCTGGCTGCATGATGAATACCGTATTATTGTCTATGCTCTCGTTTCTCTCGTTCTCGTCGTCGGTGGTCACCGAACTTGGCAGGAGTACCACAAATACGCCGAGGCCGCTGCTCGCAGGGCGCGCATACTTCGCCACGTAGAAAGCTCACGCCGCGAGAAACAGCGTTCAGGATCTACCTCTGGTCCTCCGGGGAGCAGTCGACAGCCCGAGTCAGAAGAGACCCCATCACCAGATCCTGTCCCTGCAGCAACACATGCTGTGGACGCCAAAGCGGGCACAGGGGCGCGAGGTGACAACGCACCGGCGTCTGCATCTGCGCGCATCACTAAAAGGTCGAAGGAACGCCGGAAGCGAGGCCGGGACGTGCACAAGGATGTTTTGAAGCACGAACGCAAGAAGGCCGCTGCAGACACACCGACGCTGGGGCCATCGTCGCTTTCGGACTTACATCTGCAGGTGCAGGCACCATCGGGTTCAGCTCAGGCTGGATCGAGCTCGTCCAACTCGCGCTCTCCCTCCCTCGCAGGCAGTAGCCGTTCATCATCCAGAGTGCGGTCGCTGTCCGACTACGAGCCCACCGAGGACACCCCGCGCCCAAAGTCCACGGACTGGACGCTCACTCACAGCATAGCTGCGGATACCACGCTTGATATTCCCCAGGACAACCGTTCCGATTATTCGTCAATGTCAGACTCCCAGTCGTCTTTGGGAATCTCAACGCACGTCTCGAGTCAAACGAGCGACGATCACACCGAACGGGAACACACCGGCGTGACGAAGCCGAATACCCCTGCATCTGATTCTGCCCGCGCTGCCTCAATGTCCCCCGTATCGACTCATCTGAACCTCATTGCTGAGGATGGCGAGTTCTTTCCTGTGTCCATCTCACAGCCAGTTCCGTTTGTTCCGTCTACAAAATCGCAGCCGTCGTGGCTCGGGGCTGCAAACGGTAGCGCCCACGTGTCGTACAGCAGAACGCACCCGAAGACGTCCTCTTCCGGCTCTGTGGCTTCTTTGGCTGCGTCAGAGTCAAGCTGGGAAAATGAGACGCAGCAATACCGCAGAGTCAGGAGCAAGAGTCCACCACCCCGTTTCCGCTCACTGTCTCGCGCCTCCGTATCTCCTATGCCAAAATCTTCTTCAATGTCTATGACGTCTCCAAGCTCGACGCCCCCTCCCAGTGCATCATTACAAACACAAGTTGCGTCATACAAAGGTGCGCTAGAGGCTTCTCGGAAAAGAGAGGAGCAATATCGCAGAAGTCTGGAGAAGTTCAAGCAAGAATGCGATCTATTGCGTTATCGTTGGAACGAGGATGCGGATCGACGGCGACGGAGAGAAGCTGAGGTATGCAATATGCGTCATTTCGTTCCGCAACCGGCTGCTGACTCTGTTCTTTCTATGTCACTACTAAGCTCGAGACACAACTTCAACACGTTACAAGTCAACTGCAGGCCCTGTCCATGACCGTCTCGCACGCGCAGATGCAGCCCTATTTGTCACATCAACAACCTAACGGGTTTCCACTTCACCCCCCTTTGCCTTTTGGTTACCTTCCACCGGCGGTTCCCACTCCTGGAGCAAACGTCATGCCTCTCCATTCCCACGCTTTCCCGTATCCGTTTTTCTCCAACCTTCCGCATATGGCACCTCGCAACGGCTCCGGTTCAAACATCGTTTCTCCCTCACGTGAATACGGGCCTACAGGCCTTGGTAATTTCGATGTACTCGGTGGAAGTAACGACGACGTGAATGAGGAACTGGCGGAGGCAATTCTGAAACGTCCCGAGAGTATCCGCTCGCCATCACTTGCCTCTCCGTCTGGGTCAATGTCAGGGTCTGGATCTGGCGTCGAATCGCGGTCCGCGTCCGTTGCGGGCCGCGCAGCGCGCGACGGGTTCACTTTCGCAAGCTTGTCAGAGTTAGGGAATCCGCAACCGCATCGAACGGCGTCCCCACCTGAAGGGGAGTGGATCTCGTGTGAGGATGAGTATGAGGCCGAGGGAAGTAGGAGTGAGCTGGGAGTGAGCTGTGTGGCTGGGAATGCTGTAGCGGACACCGTGGAGGGGCCATCTCACGACGCCGAGGGTGACACTCCATGGGGAGAGGCCCGTGAGAGCACAGATGATGCGTCGTTTAAGGATGGTGAACATACTGGAGGAAGTGACAGATGCTACGCATCCTCGCCGAGTAGTCCAAATGGGGACGCTGAGGGTTTGCCTGCCTTTGCACCAGATGGAGGTGGTGCCCAATAACGTCGCCCTGATACCAAACGGTGGATAATGCGCTTGTGCCCTAGGGGAAAAGTGAAAATGAAGAACTTTGGAATTTCATCTCCGATTCTAGTCAACTGTTATTGTAGCCTGTTCGGTTCAATTTCTTTCTTCGGTCTTGTCTGTCTCATTCCCTTTTCTCAATACCCTTCGTCTTCCAACTCCCATTCTCACTTATTTTTTACCTCCTCGTCTTTTCCATTTTTATTTTTATACACGGATCGTCCCGTCCCGTCCCATCAATGTCGTCCGGTGTCCTATCACTCTTCGTCGCAGGTTTTCTCGTTATCCCTCCCTCATTATTTTCTGGTTCCTTCCCATCGGCACGCGTACTTTCTTCCCTGTCTCGACCAGTCTGTTCGCCCCGGCGTGGAACAACAGCCTTGCGAATATCTTATTCTTATCATCGATGCCTTTACCCGTGCCTATCGTTCACTCCTCGTATTTGCTCCGATCCACTACGACTACACGTCTCCGTTACTTTACCGCCTCCACGCACGCACTGCTCTCACGAAATCTGCGCAATTTATACAGTACGACTCAGCCAATGGAATTTAAACTACTGGCTCACTGCGGCAGAGCCACGGTCAATATCGCCCGCCCCGCCCATACCAAATTTATCCTCATTGTTACCCATGGTCTTCCATCCCTCGCCTTGACCTTTTCCCTTTCTCCGATTCGTCCGGGGTTGCTTTTATTTAACTATCCCGTTCATAAACTCCCCAACGGACCTTCTCCGATAGAACCAGTTAGCGTAGTAGTTTAGTCATTGTATGAAGCTCGTGCGGCGAAGCAGCAAACAGAATGAAACTTCGAAAACGTGTACGAAGGTCGATTCGGGTGGAGCGAATGGCAGTGCCGCGATTCTTCATGGTGGCCACAAAATGTCGGCCCCTACCCGCCGGCGAGAAGCTGAAAGTAACTCTCTAGTGACTTTGCGGGGAAAAGTCTATGAGGCAGACCGCGCGCCTAACTGTGACGTATTGTTAACCCCAACGTTTAAACCAAAAGGAGACTTTTCCTACCATACGCATTCTCCTCCTCAAGCAGTTCCCCGAAGTTGATAAGCTCATTTTCCTCATCCCGAGTCATGGGATCACGGCCTTTGGCTTCTTCAAGCGCACGCACGGACCAGTCGAGCCAAACACCAGTCTTCGTTACGCAACTGACGCAGCTCACCTGCCGCAACGAGACGCGATTGCGGAAGTGCAGTAGCTGGTGAGCCGAAATCTCTGGGAAAGAATTGGGCGTGGGGGTGAGTCTCCCATCATGCATGCGTGGTGTGATGATGCCGTGTGGCGTGGTGTGCAGCGAAAAGACGAACAAGCCACTGAACTGTAGGTCAAAATAGGTCACTCCCTCTCGGATATTGTGTGGGCTAGGGGGCTACACGGACCGCTTGAATGACGACGCGGTCGTGGCCGAAGGCGAGGTTTATCGCAGGCGCACCCATGTCAATGCGCAGCGCAATTTCGGAAAATGAGCATTCGCCGCGCAAGACGCGCTCGAAGTCGCGCACGAAGTACGCTATCCCAAGCCACGTGATAGCGACGAAGTCCCTGCCAGAGGACGAGACATGCACTGCGAGAACGATAAACTTCTCGATATTTGATTCATTCTTTATACGTACCTGCGGAAAACTGCTGTCTATTATCGCCTAGCCGCACGAGTGCAGTGCTCTGCTCGGATACACGCGGCGCGGTGACCATATACTCCCGCATACATGGGTTGCTCGGAGGGCCATTTGTACGTATAATACGCGCGGCGTAATGGCATATGAGCTGCGGGACGCGCAGGTTTGGATCCACGGTTGGGAAGTCAAAGCAGACGTTCCGCGCGCCAGGCTCGTGGGACCAGTCGCGCGGGAGTATGAGCACGCCATGCATCGTGCACACGAAAACATGGCGCGGGCCGAGTTCCACGTAAAGGATACATACGGTACCTTCAGGGGTGAAAGCTGCTGGAGGGAGGCTTTCACGTGGGATAGGAATGGTCTGCACAAGGCTAGCGGAAGGCACGTCAAAGAGATACAATTCCTCCCCCTCTTCCGAGCCAACGAGGAGTGTCGGGTATACGAAGCGATAGGCGCGGGGATTGTAGGGGGGTATGAAAAGAGCCCATGGCGCAAAGCTCCCACGGCGCGGAAACTCTGCGCTTGGGTCTACCACTTGCTTTGGTGCGTGAATCTGAGTCTCATCCGGCTTGTAACGAGAGTCTGGATGACACCCATCCCAGTCGGAAGACTCAAGTCGCCAAACCTCAAGGGCATGGGGGTGAAGTCGGTCGAAGATCAGAAACCCGTTCTCGTACTCACAATGAGCATGGTGTCGGACATATCTCTATTAAGGTATCAAAAAACCAAAGGCAGGAAGCATGTGTATGAGCAATCTTACCTTGGCAAGTGCAAACAAGACGGTGTCCGTGTCCATACATGTCACCCGCAATCCACCATTTTGGTGAGTCGTAATGACAAACCTAGCATTCTGTCTTTCATCGACCTTGATTCTATGGACATCATCACCTGTTCTTTTCAGCGTCGTTTCTCGGGGCGTTTCCCCACGTCCCTCCCAATTTGTCTCCACCTGAAACCATCTCTGACCTAGCAAGTGCATTTGGGTTACAGAAGGACAGTTGCCGAGTTCATGCAATCGGGCGTACAAAGGTCTTTCCATCCTCGCAATCCGTCTAGCCAGCTCCCCGGGTAGTTTACATGAGCATCTCGCAGTAGCTGTTCAGGTTCGATAAAGCCATGAAGTAGAGCAGCAGCATGATAGACCGCGGTCTCGTTTTCCTTAACGAAGTCGTTGAAGTCCTTACAGATAAGCTGTAGACTGCATATTGTTTGTATGCTGCAGTACCCTAGCACGTTCAGCAAGATTTCTGGAGGCAGGACAGTGATCATACGAGTTCAGCAATACACAAGCACAGGATAGAGACAGCAGGCTCGGGAGTCGAAGCGTGTCATTTGATTGCCACTCCGAGGACGGAACAGATAAAGCCCAATTCACGTGTTACTTACGCGTCCGTCGTCAGACATATTTAGTGTCTCTCGTTTCTTCAAACCTACACTTTAGTGAAATAAACAGAAAAACTGCGGCGAAATGAAATACAATTTGAGTTTCGGTACAACATGTGGCAAGGTCAGCAAAACGAAGATGACGACAGCTACACAAAAATCAGTTAAATTACGGTAAATCATAAGATCCTATCCCCAGATGCCCTTGATCGGCCGCCTACACTACGCTCAGCATACGTTTGAATTACGTGTTCTTCAGACGCTTGACGCTTGTCAGGCGAGTGACGAGGGGCAGTAGCGCGCCGTTTTCACTTGACGCGTAGTACTGCACACAATCGAGGTGGGTCTGTAAAAGAGAGTATAAGATTCTCCGTGTCGGTATAAAGATAAGCTTCCTTACATTGAACCTAAGTTAATAAGGCCATTGAGTTTAGGTGTTAAACTATCGAAGCGATAGCAGTCAAACCAATTTACGCACCAGTGATCAAAATTCTTCTCGAACTTGGTAAGGAAGTCCCAACGCTTCTCCATTGGGACACTAGTGACGTCTCCTCCAGCAGCCTCGAGCGTCAAGTGTGCTTGGTTGACGGTTTTCGTGAAAGATGCATTGTACAATGCAAACGTCATACACGTCGTAATAAGTCTTTCAAACGCCTGAGGGACAAAAGTCAAGCGAAGAAATACAGAAAGAGACGGATAGCCAACCCGAATTAATTTCGCGCTAGTAAGCATGCACTCTTTCAGACACGTATCCAGGAAGTCGACGTGCGCACGCAGGAGCTCATCGACTGAGCCGACACGCGCCAGTGTTGCCTCGAGTTTGCGCCAATTAGGCTCAAGCACTTGGGATGTCGCAAATGCGAGGATCTGCTGTACAAACGCGAGCATGCGTGCACGCAGTAGAAATACGTGCCGCCGCCAGCGCTCGAGTTCTGGGTGCATGGGTGTGGGCACGCGCCATGGATGCGTCATGTGCTCACCCCACATCGTCAGAAGAGCCTGCTCGACATGACGCAAATGTAGTAGGAATCGGAAGATGAGTTGGTAGCGCACGATAGTCTTGCGTGAGATGACGAGGGAGAGAGGGAATTTGACCTTGTAGTCGAGCAGGAAGGTATCCACAGCTGGACACCTGTTAGAGGGATAAACTGGAATCGTGGGCAAACCATACCTAGTAGCTTGCTCTTGTCTTTCTCATCTTTGTCCTTCGACTTCTTAGCTTCGTCATTCCCCATCTCCGCGCCCATTTCGCCGTTCTCATCCCCTCCTATGACGCCATTCACACTTACGATTTTCATCAGCCACTCGTACAGTCCACTGTTTGCTATATCAACCCGCACGTCTTCCCGGAAGGTCGGTTCACCTTCCGCGGCGAACGAGCAACCATCCGCATTCAGTGCGACCTCCAACAAGCTCTGAAGCTTATCGGGTGATGCATGGCGTGATGGCTTGCGCAATTCTGTGTGTGCAGCATCAAGGAAGTGGGTAAGGAAGGCTGATTGTGAAAGAAAGAAGTAATGCTTGAGAGAGCGCAAGCGGGGGATGAGTTGCTGATCGTGCAAAAGCACGCTCACAAGCGTACGGTTCGCAAATGTGTACGCTTCCTCGATGGATTTGTAAAACCTAGTTCCGTTGTGAGGGAAAATTTAAACAGCAGCAGGCATGTACTCACTTATCACTTTCCATGGCAAGGTCGTCGTCGTCCAAAATAGCAGGTCGCTTAATTTCTTTCCCGCATTCTTGAAGGACGTTCAAGTATTTCCCCGCGAGCAAGACCTTATGCTTCCAGCTTTCAAGCAAAGGGGGTATGCATGCTCCTCCAGGTAATCTGCCCCCAGACGTTCTTGGAGAAGGGACGCCCGCTTGGTGCTGCTTGGACCCTCCAGAAACTGTCGACCCATCCCTCAACGTATACCGACGTTCCCAGTATTCATCTGTATAATCGACGTCCAAGTTCCCTTTATTGATGAACTTGCTTTCCTTCACACACAGTTCCTCGTACGGATCGTTCAACTTCCCACTGCGAATCCATGCGACTAACATCTCTGCATACGGGCGGCCCGCGGCTCGTACCAGAGCGCGATGTAATGCAAGAGCTGATGGATCGCCAGACATACGTTGCAGTCGTTCGTGCAGAATTGTCAACACCTCGCCGCCTATTGCCGGTCCTGCAGCTGCCCCGTTCTCGCCCATACCGTTCTTGATTTCGCTAAGTACGGCCTTGAGTTTTGCACCGCCCAATCCAAGGGCCTCGTTCCGTGCTTGCTCCTCTGGGTCGAGTTCGTCGCTTGAACCGCCTGAAGAGGATTCGGACTCCGGAGGATCTTCCACCTCGACCAGTTCAGTGATGAGACCATAAATAAGCGACAGTGTATGTAAAGTCGGGTGGACATAAAACCAGAGCTTCTGGAGGGAAAAAGTAGGTGAGGTAGTAAATGCGTGCTCAAGTTGCGACAGGAGGGTGTGATAGTTCTTGAGCATGTCCCTGATAGCAGCACACAGAGCGTGGTTCACGAGTCCATATTCCAGATGACTTCGAATCTGAACAAACGAAGTTATCGCGGTGTAAAATGTTGCGAGGGGCAGTATCCGTTCGACAAGATCACGCAAGGACAAGTCAAGAGAAGGTGCCGCAGCAAACCGTACTCCACGAAGCGGGTTCTCGTCTTCGAAGGAATAGTCAGCCGGATAAGTTATGTATGTTCCTTCGATGCCCTGATATCGAGTGTCAGTAAATTGCAATGAAACGCAGGGGAACCCATACCATCAAGACAAACAATAGATCCTCAAGTATCAGTGCCTCTTGGACATCCAATGGTACTTTGTCAAGAGACTCGGCCTTCGCCTTCCCTTTCCCCTTAGCGCTTGCTGGTTGACTGGGTACGCGTGAGTTGAGCGGTGCATTCACGAACGACCTTTCCGCAATGAACGAAGGTTCATCATTGCCTGGTGGGGTAATATTGTAGCTACAGTTACGATTTATAGTTAGATACGCGTAAAATTACCTCCAAAAAAGTTCTCTGCATCTTCACCGACCTCACCAAGCCTGCTTCGCCGTACTGACGCGATCGTCCCGGTGATCTAGGGCTGGTCAGTCAGACGCGTCTTTCTCCCTCGTGTTTCCTCCCCACCTTTGAGTACTGTTTCGCAGATAAGGTAAGCTTGTTTTTTCGAGACCTCGAGCGCGCTTTGGGTGTGAACGGATCCATTTTGACTGTGCTTGCGCCGATAAACCAAGTCTCCGAGTCGCGAGTCGGACACGCGAGGCCTTTCCGTGGGTCCGGATTAGGGAACCAACGGGACTCGTCACGAACGAAGTCACGTTTCTATTTACGGGGTCTGCGGGCCCATACTTTTTCTGCTATTCCTCTCGACCTCTTCCAACCAGCGACGCAGGCGCGTTTGTCGTCGAGATGCGGGATGCCAATGTCTTTGGTATTAGGAGAGCTCTGCCGCGCATGGTAATTAAAGTGTTTATACAGCTTCTGACTGAGTGCGTTAACGGGCTGTCTTGCAGAGCTGGTCACCGCGAAACTTGTACAACTTGTACCGCCGCTCGTTAACCGAATTGCGCGACGATACGGTGTTCACGGAATCCGGAAAGACGTTGTTCCAGCAACGTTGGAAGTCAAAGCAGCTCACGCGCGCGTACCACGGCGACTTCATCAATGAGAAGATCTTCAAGCGGTGGTACCTTCCTTCGACGCTCCCAGACGTCCGCCCGCACTCGCGCAAAGCCCTCGGTGATGACCTCGAGCCGTTGAACAAATGGGCTCTCCGCGAGAAACAGGCGGAACGGGAAAGGGCTCAGCGAGAGGAGGAAGACAAGCTTGCACAGGCACCCGTCGCGAGTTTGATGTATGAGGAGGTTGAGCGCAGGATTGATGTTTTCATTTTTCGCTGCTGTTTCGCGCACAGTGTCTATGAGGCGCGGAGGCTTGTGATCCATGGCAGGGTGCTGCTCAATGGTAAAAAGGTGTGCTTATTTTATTAAGGCCGGCCATGAGACTATATTTACCGTTTCTCAGCACACGAACGCCAACACGCGTATCGCCCCCGGGGATATGGTCAGTGTGGACCCCAAAGCGATTAGCTTCTTAAGACCACCTCCGGAGGGTACATCCGACGCTGAAGTAGAGGAACAAGAGTCGGAAGACGGGGTGACCGCGGAACAGGCGTCCGAATCGTCGGAAGACCCAACGCCAAAGAAGCCTATTCACTCGAAACCCTCCTCTTCCACTGACCTCACGCCCTTCAACCTTCCTCCTTACGCCCCACCCTTCATTTTCATTCCTGCGTACATCGAGGTCTCTTTTGCCACATGCTCTGCCATCTTCGTCCGGAGGCCAACCGCGCGTTTCAACTACTCCGAGATCCCGTCGCCTTACGAGGCCGACGGTGAAATTATGCGTCTAACATGGGAGTGGTATAACAAAGTGCGCCCGCGTATGCGCAGCAGGTCGCAGGTTGCGCGCATGCCGGACAACAGGAGGGAGACAAGGGTAATCCCCGGTGTTGACACAGATTCCGCGAAGAACCTCCCGCTGCTGACTGGAACAACCTTGAATGCTCAAATAGCTAGGAATAGCGCATACTGAGCGATCACCTTATTACACTTGGAGACCGAAGCATGTAGACAGTAATATAATTAAAACTTGGTATAATTCCATAATGATACACAGAGGGCTCGTGCGACGAGCAAGAAGAACGTACTATGTTTTAAAGATGACGATTAATATGAGGAGGATGAAGATAAGGGCGGCGATCATGTATGTTGATACTAGTGGTCCCAGTTAGTCCACATTACTTGGAAAGGGAACGGTAGTACACTCACAGTTCCCCTTTACGCCTTTACCGAACTTCTCTAACCTCTTTTTTGCACCACCCAAACGATTATGTGTAACATCAAGGTCGTGGTCAAACTCATCGAGAAGCCCCGAGTGCACATCGAGCTCGTCGTTGATTTGCAATGAAATATCCCGTTGCCGGCCGACGGAGTGTGAGAGGCGATCGAGGTGCGCATCTTGTTCTGTAGCCCGAATAAATCAGTCCAGGCCACTAATTTATTGGCAGCAGCACCCATACCATCCATGAGCAGCCGCTGCTGTTGCAGCATTTCAGACGGGTCGGGCCCTACATCTGGAGACGGAAGTGGTTCATCGGAATAAGGGATATATGGCGAGTCCTTCCGTGGCGGCTGAGGCGGCGGGGTTGGCGACGAGGACGAAGACCCTGCTGCTTCTTGCGTCTCTTCAACCAGAGGAGGTAACCTAAATACTCCGTTCCTTAAAAATAAAATAAAGATTGAAGAGACCGTAATATACGCACGGATCGACACCCTCCCCATCTCTTCCGAGCATGTCACGCATGCGCGTAAACTGATTCCTCAAAAGACCGGAAGCCTCCGTAGGAACGCTCTCTAAGGCCTCGAACTCGAGGATGCCCGAGCGCAGCTGTGACAAGTTTCGCACAATGTGTTGTGTGGTGCTCGCTGGTGATGGCCGGCTCATCGTCTGCAGACGCTGGCGCTCCAACAAGAGCGACAGCGTCTGCGTGGAAAGTGATGTGAGCTTGGCGAGGGACATGGTGGCCTCACCACCAAGCTATACGGAGAGATATTTCGACGATACGAATTCGACAGCCTAGAGACAAGGGGAACTGCTGGAGGTCGTACAGACTTGAGGTTACTGCGCCGTTCCGTGCACATCTGACTAAGCCACAGCGTCTCGTATCAGTCCAGTTACCCGTTTTGGAAAAAGCCTAGTCTCGATAACATTAATTCTGGTCGGCATCTTGTTTGTTGTTAACTATTCCACGGAAGAGACAGACAAGAAACTTACACCGAAATTGCTTTCTTTACTGTCTGCGAGAATTGGAGCAGTCCTAGATACTTCCCCATTTCTATTGGCATGGGTTAACTTGTGATAAGTTTCAGCGGCGGTGGCCAGCCGCCAGAACAAATGCTCGACTATCCCCATCCAAGCTCACGGGGGAATAAGTGCAAAGTAAGCGCTTTCAATTTTTTGCTCGAGCCTTGAGCTTGGTAAATACATATGCTATGATTAAATAGCCAAAATAAAGTTTTCGGAATTACGGATGCGATTGAAACTCCGATCGAATAAAGACGCGTCTTCCGAACGCGCAAAACACTTTAATTTGCAGCCCGTTGTGCCGAGCCACCCTATAACCTCAAATTTACCGATTTTCGGAAGGACCACTTACTAAAAAGCACGATAGGTGCAACAAATAGCCACACGGCCGAAACCGCCCCGAATAAGGGAAAGCTACTGCTTGTCTTGAAACTTGGGCTATACATACACATGATACAGGACTAGTTAGCGAAGTGACCAAGCTCAAACAGACTCTCAAACCTGAGCTATATTCAAGGATCTATCGGAATCAGATCTTGGAACAGATGTCCGGGTCGAAACAGAACGCCGATATAACAAATAGAGGCTCAGACAAAGCCACAAACCACGAGTCTGGCTGGTCTCACCCAAATCGAGGTCCATTCATACTATGGAATCTGGCATGTACATGCACGTCGCCTGCCGCTGCTGAACCCTGCTTGCCTGTGCACGTTTTCTCGAGTAAATTCTGGGGGACTTGAAGCGCCATGTAACTCCGCTCTCGGTAACCTCGTGTCCTCTTCTTCTCGAGTTGCACTGCTGGCTAACAGTGGCGACGTAGCAGCGCAGATAACGAGACGCCGCTGGTACTACTCGGGGGGTTTCGACGTGACACGAAGGAATGTGAGTGAATGTAATCAAGTTCCTTTAGCGCCAACGCTACCGCGCGCACTTGGTTCTCGAACGAGCTGCACTGGACGAAGCCGAGAACTGAGCTGAGACACGAGGATGCGGTGATGCAACAGAAGTTACAGAATACTTCGACAAGTACAACTCGTCGGTGCCGGTGCCGACTCCCCGAATATACATATCAAGCACCACACGAAAGACAGGGATACTGTTGTACGGCGCCATTTCTGGCGCTGCTGCCGGTACGTGTGACTTTCTACGCCTTCGGGGCCGAACGAGGCCGAGAGAAGCCAGGGAGAATGAGGTGGGACTCGGACGTCGTGCCAGTTTTATCCTACAGGCGGTGTAAACTTTGCCGCGGCGAGGCCAAGGTCCTCGTCAGCAGCAGCAGCAGCGGCAGCACGCGGGCGCGCGAAGGGCCTGGTACATACAGACGCTCATTGAGAAAATAGCAAAAGTTAGCCCCTAGGCAGCATTGACGCTCGAGAAGGATGATCTTGAATCTTCTAAATACAGTAGCTAGCCTTCCAAGTTGGACTTCCTGATACCAACCCACCAGGCAACCACGGGGGCGATTGCAACGTCGGGCGATTCAGTAGCCGACAGTCAGCGATCAGAGGAAAGAGTTGTGTTTATGCCAGTGCTATCTGTCAATAATACATGTATAACATGTCGTGTGTATGCATGACTGCGAATGCAAATCTTACACTTACAAAGGTGGCGAGGAGGGGGGGATCGGGAGGGTCAGGAAAGCAGGTGAGATAGGGGCGAGCCACAAACAACACAGCAAATGGTTTTAAAGGGGAAGAACGGAAAGGACAAGATCAACGCCGCCGTATAAATAAGCACGGGCCGCGGCGCGCAGCTGCCACTGCAGTGCTAATACCACAAAACAAAGATGCTACGCCCCACCTAGCCCCCAAAAACCATGATTCTCGCCCAGAGTTAGGACGTAACCCCGCGAAGAAGAACAGACAAGAGACCAACGAAGAGGGACGAAGGCAAGGGAAAGGCAGCTGAAAAGAAGGAAAGGGTATCAAAAGAGGGTATCTTCGAGCGATAGGATGGATACACTGTTCGATGTCGGCAATTCTGAGTTGGATGCTGCGATATAAATATAATTCGACAGGGGCTTGTCGAAACGAGTACCGTACGTCGATTGCACGGAGAGCGACCGCCGGAGGGGGTCACAATCGAGCACCCTCACGTGTACGACACACTTGCACTGAGATGCTCCGGTTCGGGATTGTACGTGAATCCGCGGAATTGATCTTGCACGGTCTCGGAGAGACGGGAGTCGAGAACGACTGAATCGGTTGCGGTCTCCGACGTGAACTCGGAGTCGAAGTTGGCGACGTCAAGCACCGATTCCTATTTTTATATATTAGAGAAAGGCGCAGAGCACAATGGGGGTAAAAGTCAGCTATAAATGGAATTTAGAAGGGAAAGCAAATTTGCGCACCACACTCGGCTTGAATGGCGGTTGGATTTTCTTTGCGAGGAGCCTGTTCCAGTCGACGTGACGCGCGAAGAACGGGTGGCGCTTGATCTCATCTGCACCATTATGACCGAGGCGCTTCGAAGGGTCGCGCTGCAGCAACCCAGTCATCAAACTCTTTGCGTCGTGCGACATATCTGGTGGGAATAGCAACGGATCTCGTAGGATGCGTTGATACATCATGTTCACATTTTCGTCGTAGAACGGCGGTAGTCCAGTCTATTAAAATGCGATGTGATATGTGGCGCAGTTAGCTTCCTGCTTTCTGACGGGGCCGAGGAGAAAGGAGGACGACTAACCATCATTTCGTATAGAAGCACACCGAGCGTCCACCAGTCCACGGTCTTTGTATATCCCTGGCTCTCCAGGAGCTCAGGAGCGATGTATTCCGGCGTGCCGCAGAAAGCTGAAATCAAATTCGTATGAACATCGACTTCCACTAAGAAAAAATAGCGTAGAACGCACTGTTCGTTTTTTCCGTCTCTGACATATTTAGTTTGCATAAACCTAAAAATAGGCGCGGGTAAAAATAGCCCGTTATCAACGGTTTACTGGAGGGGCTCACCGAAGTCGCATAGCGCAATATGACCGGTGTAGTCAAGCAGGATATTCTCAGGCTTCAAGTCTCTGTACACCACGTTGAAACCGTGGAGATGTTCCAGAGCGCAGAGAAGTTCAGCAGCATAGAACCGGCTCCGGTTCTCGTCAAATTTCCCCTCTCTTTGCAAATGGTAGAAGAGTTCCCCTCCATTGACTACCGGTCGCAGATATGAGCGGGATCCGGTAGGGATGGAGACAGATGGAAATTACATACCAAAGGACATGACAAGGTAGAGCTTGTCAGGGTTCTGGAATGAGAATTTCAAAGGGACGATAAACGGGTTGTTGACGAGTGCGAGGACAGTACGCTCTGCGAGGATATGGGTGATCTCTCCAGGACGGGACGCAATGTGCGCCTTGCGAATGGTCTTCAGCGCATAGACACGTTGCGTATCTTTCTTCCGGACCTGCATGACCTTTCCGAAGCTGCCCTTACCAATGACCTTAAGAAGGTCAAATGTCTCGATTGTGAGAGACTGCGCGGACGGCTTGAACGCAATCTGGAGGTGGAACTCCCCCGAGCCGACGGTGCCGACATACCATTGGTGGGAGACGTGGTGTGCGTCGAGCACGGGAGCAATTTCGACGCGTCCCATGAGCAAGTCATTTCCCATATTGTCGTGGTCTTGCACACACTGCGCAGTGCGCAAGTATGCGGAAACAATTATATTCGACGTACGTGAGACGTCGAAATGGGCGCGGTGGTTCCAGGTGGGCGAGGCCAGGTCGCCATCGAGTGCGTCGATAAGGATCTCGTTCTTGTCGAACTCGAGCACGACATACGGCAGCCACCAATGGCGCTTACGCTGCATACTGTCGCGATTGCTTCGCGAGCGGTCCGTCCGTGGGCGGAGCTCCTCCTGGATGACATCTGGTACAACCGCGCCTGGCGGTAGCGCGAGTCCGCGCCCTTAATATTTAATCAGCATGAGCACACTTCAACCGCCACGCAGATTTTTAAGATAGGCGACGAACCAGAGAAGATGACGATGGTGAGCATGCCCGACCTGAAATTTGCAGGCTCGCCTGGCGGGCGCGGGGTTGTGGGCCGTGAGGGAATGGGCGTCGTAGAGCGCGACGTGACGCCATTCTCCTTGGTCTCTTTTTCTATGTCGGAACGACCATCAATCGCCGGGGACTACAGACGGCAGGAAAACGAGCAAGCGTACTTTTGGAGGAGCCTAGTTTCCAGGACATGATCTACAGGGGCACTTGCGGCGTAAGGAATGCGTCGCAGATGAGACGACTTGAACTCAACCGCGGTCTTGAGTGCGGAGATGGTGGTGGTCGAGAGTAGGGAATGATAGAGAAGCCCGTGAACAATCTGCCGTTCACGTCGGTGCTGGTCGGGCTGTGCGAGCCAATCTGACGAAAGCAGACTCAAATGAGAACAAGAGCGGCGCCCATCTGTATCAATTCAGCTAGTTACCTCTACGGCAGGGCAACGACGGCGAAGACGACCGTGCGCGATGGGTGATGGTCAGGACTTAGTAGTAGTCGATGACTGACTTGTGTACAACAGGCTGCGTGTATGCACAAGTGACTGAAACGGCGAACAAGACAGGGTCCGCTGCACCCATTCTTCCCTCTTCCAGCAACCACGAGCCGACCCCTTCGTACACCCGCAACTTATCCTATCAAATCTTCAAACGCAATCTTGATATCGGCCAAGACTCATAATTTTAGGTACCAAGCCCGTTCGCACTTTATTGGACTGCTGGCCGTGTTCTCTGATTCGTGTTGCGGGCGTCCTTCTCGTCCATGATACTCCGACTAAACCTCGTTCGCGCCGTCTGACAACGGCGACTGTGCGCCGCTACGTTTTCTGATTCTGATCTGTGGCCGCCGATGGCAGTACCGGTGGATCCTGGAGGATCTAAGTAATTCGACCCCGCCAGCACCAACTCTGCCCCGCGATTTGTCTGGATTCGGTACAAATCTATCACTGAGGCTTCAGGTTATCGATACTTAGTGATGATGGTTGCTTCTTGCAATGCTCACAAGGCGTCTAGAAATCTAGATGCGCAAGTAGTGCGGCCTGCTGAACCGTCCCGGCTTCGTTCTCGACCATTCCCCTTGTCACATCGCCACGCACTGATGTTCCATGATCGACCGTGAATGGGCGTAAAGGCGCTCATGATCAAATGGCATAGTCGACTACTGCTTGTGTACGACATTTCTTTGAGCATCAGCGGTTATACCGACGGTCTGCTGCGGTCTGGCCTGATCAGACCGGGGGAAGTTCCAAAGTTACATGCACCATTATTGCTAGTTTCGCTGTTGGTTCACTCACAACACGACTATGACGCTCTAATCTTCTGCAGCTTGATCTCGCCGCTACTAAACACGCACAGCTACATCCATACATCGGTGTACAAACGTAATCGAAATATGAAACAGTAAAATGCTAGAGATACTATAAACTTCGCAATTACACGGAGACCTTGCCCCAGGTCACTTTTGGGCCCGCCTTTGCCGGCGGAGAGATGGAAGCAGCAGGAGCGGAAGCGTCAGCTGCGGGAGCTGTTGGTGGTTTGGGGAGCGGCGTAGCCTTCATGGTGTCAAGCACCCGCTGGGCGTGCTCCGTATTACGGATAAACCATCCAGCATATCGGCGTCCCACAGTCGCTTCGACTATGTGAACCATGTTCTGTATCACCATTAGTAATCTTGTCAATCAAGAGAGTGATCATCATAATCATACCTCGTCGATGACGAAATCTAAATCACTAGTCGTGATCATCTCGCCTTCCAAAAGGCCGCGTCCGCCTTCCGAAGAGTTGGCGACCCGGCCCACGCGTCGGCTGCACTGCTTAAGCACCATCATCTGCTGTACCATCTCCTCTTCGTCCGCATCAAGGAAACTTGCAAGCTTGTGCGCGTCGAGACTCGTGTACAGCTTGAGGAAGCTCCGTAATGTTGGCGCGCTCGCCTGCGCGCGCACGTCGGCGAGGAACAGCGCGAGGTGGCGCTGGGCGGGCTCCGCGGGCGGGTCTGCCGTGTAAACAGCAAGTGCCTCCGGATCCTCGAACGGCGGCGGGTTCGCCGCGATGAACTTCGGGCATGCGTACACGAAGAGCTCCTCGAATGCGGGCAACACTTCTTCCGCCGAGCCACGCGACATGCGTGTAACCTGCTCACCGTAGCGCTCCTTCACCGTGTTCAAGATGTTGTCGTCAAGCCTGCTTGGCGCAAGAGCGTTGCACAGCGCAAAGAGCGCGTACATGCGGTCCGCAGTCTTGTTGATCTGATCATACTGGTACGAGCGTGTGTGATAGCGGCGCATACGCATTATGAAGTTGAGAATGGACACGAAGATGCGGATTGCATCCGGGTAGCGGCGTAGTGCCATGTAGCAGAAGCCGACATAGTAGTACGTCGAGACATGACATGCGGTCACGCGGGTCAACGGCGCCTTCTGGCTGAGTTCGATGTTCTCCATCACTTTGAGTGCCAATGTGAAGTCGCCAAGTAGCACATGCACGCGCAGCAGGCAGATGACACTGAAGTATCCGAGCATGCGATAGAGCGGCCGTTGTCCGTACTCGCCCACGATCGCTTTGATCTCCTCCTCACTCTTCCCCTCCCGAGTTGCAGCGATGTACTCGTTGATTTTTGACTTTTGGATGAGCGAGTATAGCACGTTCAGCACGCTATAGCAGCTCCAGACTTGGCTAGCATCCGCTAGAAGCGCGAGCTCCTCCTCCGTCTTGTTCTTTGACTTGGAACGCCATACAGAGAAGGACTGGAACTGGTAGATGAACTCATCAAGGATGTCCCATAACCACTGTTCGGGAAGCTCATGGGATACGGGGCCGTCAGAATCTACGCTGATTGTCAGAAAAGCTCGTGATGCACAGTCTCGGACGCACTTAGGAGATAGTTGAACAGTTCGCAGCTGTTCTCGTACGAATGGAAGCGGTCGTCGATGTCGGGAGAAAGCCGCGAATAAACGTGACGGTAGTATAGTTCGCGATAAAGGATAAGGAAAATGGGGTCTGTAAAGAGTGAGCTAACAATAACTAACATTAAAGACACATGATACGTACCATCGTTAACCAGAGGAGCGATCACCTCTGCCTCTGGCCACTCGGTCTTGGCATAATATTTTTCTGTCAGTCTATTCCAGCCGCTTTCGTACGCAACGGATATTTGCTCGAGGTTGTTGTTGAGGACGGCTTGGTGGAAATGTACGATAAACTGGAAAAGGGCATTGGAATTGCCATGGCGCATATAAAATGCTGCGGTACGCACCCTCTTTACAACGTCAGGGATCTGGGAAAACGCTGCCTGCTGTGCTATTTGCTGTTGCATCGCAGCCAACGTCGCGCTGTCTATTTGCGATTGCGCTGTCGGATAATGAGCCCGCCACCAGTTGCGTATGCACTTAAGTGATACTCACCATCGTCGTAGACTCCAGCCTGCACGGCATAGTTCCCGATGGCATGGCTTAGGTCGACATCCTGGAGGTCCTCGTCGATTTCAGCATCGGTGGCCCAGATGGGCATGCGTTGCTGCGAGCTTTCAGTCATTGCTGAGCCGGTTTTGCGCCTTTGGAATTTTAAGGCTGGGTTAGAGAGCCTCGAGTGTCGCTGTCTGCAGCGACCCGGCGTCGAAAAATGATATGGTCTGTATATGGAATCCGATTCTCACGATTATAAGCAATAGGCAGTGTGGGAATGCACGCGTGCTTCCCAGACTCCTGTGTCTTCGTTCTCACCGACGACGCATGCGTCTGGTACGGGCGTTCTCGACAAGCATTATTGGGCAGACAAAACACGTTTATGGACTCTACACTTTCGCATTGAACAAACCGCGTCAAACTGTTCTCAGCAGATATATTCACGGGATCATGCCAGCGCAGTATCATTCAAAATTCAGCACGGACATTGACGCGGTGCTCAAGGTTCGTCAGTGCATGTTTGAGCGTCAAAGTAGACGGAAATCTAATAGTGGTTGCCATGCAGGCCTTCCAACCCGATGAAGACCAAATAAAAGCACGTACAGAGTCGTTTGAGCGTTTGCGGGAGCTAGTTCGATCAGTTGGCGGCAATGCAGAGTACGAGCTTGTGGATGTCAGTTTTGGCTGTTTAGAAGGGACACACAAATTCTATCACGCTCCTGTTGAGTGTGTCATAGTCGTGAGTCTTGTATTTTGACCCTTTCGACGCGTTATTGATATCTTTCAGGATAAAGCGCGTCCGGTGGGATTACCATCATCGTTCGGGAGTGATCCTCTGCCAATGCCTTATAATGCCACGTGAGATATAATGAATACAAATGTTCGACTCGCGTTTTCATGCTGACGGTAACCAGTCGGTTGACAGAGTTTCTGGGAGCCAACGGCTACAAAGGGACAATAGTCGATACCAAGCCTGACTTGCGCGGGTACAACCCATCCAGAAAGGGAGTGCTAAGTGAAGCTCTGCTTTCGCAGCCAGAGCCAGCATGGGGAGAGACAGGTCTTCCGTCGGCTTTCCGAGCGTTTTCGACTCTGTCCTGCGTCCTTCCTCCGATTCTGCGAATTCAGCCAGGTCGTGATAATGATCCTGAAATACATCTCAGTCCAGTGCACCCATCGCATATGCTGCGTTGGACTCTTCTCAAGGAAATTTTCGAGAGATATCCTGAAATTGGGATGGTTTTTTCAGTATTCTGGGCATGGCTGCAATCATGGGGCATCTCGCATTATTCACCATCGGCATGTGCCTTCCTTGTCCTATCCTATTTCCAAGTGAGTTTGCGCTGTTTACATGTACAAAAGCACTCCTAAAATCTGATAACATCTCCGCAGGAGCATCATGGGTTGATTACATTTAAAGGTCAAAATCCTGAGACCCAAGACCCAAAAGACAATCCTGAAGCGTTGGCGACTGAAAAAGCTACCGCTTCTGGGCCAAAACCATTCTTTCCGCAATCATTTTGGACTAGATTAGATTACGACAGCGAGCCGGCATATTTCCTCATGGAAATTCCTGAAATCGCCGAATTTAGGAAACTAACAGTGGAAAAGCCTGCTCCGCTATTAAGAGATTTCTTCAGGTGCGTATGCCACATCTTATTAGCAGGTAGTAAGCAAGATGTTTACGAATTATCGCATCTAATATATTTTTCTTTCTCGCCAAAAAGCTTTTGGGCCTATAATAAACACCTGCCGAACTCCGAAGTCCTCGACCTCCTCACTGGTGTCCACTTACCTCGGACTACGAGATATAAGGGCAATTTTAAGGACCTTGATGGAGAGGAAACGGCATCGTTTTTGCTCAAGGAAGTCGCCCAGGCGGGACCTAACACCAACCCTACGTTGCAGCCTGTGATTTGGGATTTTAATCCCTTGGTCGTAAAGGATCCATTCGTTCCTCAGCATGTGAGTTTTTCTCTCTTCATCATTGTTACGTGTTCTCCACTTTGCCACGCTCCGTGTCTTTTTATCCTTCCATGTTTTAATATATAGGATACTGACGCTAGTTTAGAACTGGGCACACTCCGTAACCAAGCATGCGCTGCAAGTGATGATCTGGAGGTCTAGCCTTGCGGTGGGATCGATCAAGGAGGGACACCCATTTATCGGCCTTTTCGGTAGTGAGGTACGTACTCCTCGCGAAAGGCGGGAACACGGGCGAGGGGAAGGCCTCGCGAAGGCATCTTTCGGTTTGCGCCGTATGTATCACTCAAGCGCTGGACAAGGAAAGGCGCCTACCGATTTCCACGCGGTACGCAACCATAAGTTTCTCTAGCAGCTCCCAGGACGAACGCTACTGACCTGGGTATATAAAGATATCGAAAGTTCCTGATTTTGTGATCAGAGCGCGATCTAAGACCGTGCAGCGAATACAGGATGCAATACAACGGAAATACGGAAAGGGCTACAGAGTGGAATGTTTCGGGAGCACACGGTACGGCGTTGACTCGCCTAAGAGCGATCTTGATCTTGTCGTTCTGGTGAGCTTATTACTTTACACGGATTACAATTAAACCTCTAATACGTGTATTTCTTAATACAGGATCCCGATAGAATGAATGGCTTTGCACCAGACGTCGATTTGAACAAATTACCGCGTGAGTAGAATATACCCTTGGTGCTTGGTGTGCGGGTGGCTGAATTGCAAAACTTACCATCTCCAAAGCCATTTACAATGTAAGGTCAGTTCGACCGTGTCGCACCCATGATTTAAGCCAACTGACTCTTTCTTGGATAGACAACTAGGACGACATTTGCAACGGAGTGGATTCAAAGTGACTCAGGTTGTCGTCTATGCGACCGTACCGATAGGTTGTTTTATCTCTCAATTTATACGCTCCACCTTGCTGAAATGTTCTTCGCAGTGAAGCTTGAGGATCCGTACACCCACATCGTCTGCGATATCAACGTGAACGACCAGCTGGGGCTTTACAACACCCAGATGATTGCGAAATATTGCGAACTGTCACCACTACTCCAGCCGATGCTCGTGATCATCAAGAAATGGGCCAAGTCGTTGGGGCTGAACGATCCCTCCGGGGCCGTGGGTACCGCGACGTTTAGCAGCTACTCGCTGACGTTGATGACGATTGGTCTTCTCCAGGCAAGTGTAGCAGTTTGAGAAGCCGTAGGAGGCCCTGACTCACTTCTCATTTGCATCCAGTTGCATGAGCTACTCCCGAATCTCCAGGAGGGCCTTCCTCCTCTACCGGAAGGGACGGCTTCGGCTCCGACTGCGGAGGGTGGCTTCTGGCTGCGCGCGAAGTCCGGCGACCGTGTGCGATGCGATGGCCGGTTCGATACAAACCCTACATGGGTGCGGCCCACCGACGCGGCCAAGTACGACCTGCGAGAGGCGCTGAGCGGGTGGTTTAGGTGAGTTGTCGTCTGCCATCTATCACGCGGCCCCCGGGCGCCGCCGGCGGAATATCACTCACGATTATTTCCTTTACCGCAGATACTGGGGCCATCAGCACAGGTACGCGCAGGATGTCATGAGCATCCGGGAGGGCGGTGTCGTGCCGCGGGCGTCGAAGGCCACGGCCACTGCGACCGCCGCAGCGCAGGCGAAGAATCGGGCGAAGCGCATCGCGCGGCAGCGCAAGCTAGAGGAGAGGAGGCTGGCGAAGGAGGCCAAGGCCGCCGCGCATGCCGCGAGGGTTGCTGCGTCCAGCTTGAAGGGTGCGTCCGTGTTTTGTTTTGTTTTCGTTCACATAACTCGAGCTGACTCGGTCGTGTTTGTACCAGCGAACGCAGCTTCGCTCCCGCTTACGGGTGAGGCTGCAGAGGCGGTCGAGCTCGGATTGTTGGAAGAAGATGAACCCGAGCCTGAGCCCGAGCCCGAGCCCGAGCCCGCAGTCGATGCAGATCCAGACGAGGCCGCGCTCGAGGCACTCGTGGAGGAAGAAACAAACGAGGGCGGGCAGCCCGCAGCATGGGCAGCAGCAGCACTCGTCGTCGCCGACCCCTTCATCCTCACCAAGGTACGCTCCCCCCCCTCCTCCCCTCCCTCACCCTTCCCTTAACTAACACCAACGCAGAACGCAACAGGCGCGATCACAACCGGCGCCATCGACCGGTTCCGCTCCGAATGCCGACGCGCCGCGCTCCTCCTCGACGGCGGGTGCCCGTTCGGCACCTTATTCGGCGAGGGCGACACGTTCGGGCGGCCGGGCACGTCGCGCGGGCACCCGGCGGTGCGTAGGCAGTTTAACAAGGCGGATAAGACGCAGCGCGGGGACTTTGCGCGCGTTGGGCAGAATATCGGGCAGGGACTGGGGCGTAGTCAGAGTCGTGGGAGCAGCAGTAGGGGTAGCAGGGGCGAGGGGCCGCGCGTGCCTGCTCCTCAGGCTGCATCTGCGCCTGCGCCTGCACCCGCTCCCACTCCCGTACCAGCACCAGCCCCCGTCCCCGCTGCCATAGCTGGAGGTGGAGGTGGAGCTAAAGCTAGAACTCACGCCGGGGCTGCTACAGCTCCCTCGAGCGGCATGGACAGCGGGAAGAAAGAGAAAAACAGCGAAGAAGTCAAGAAACCCTTACCTCCGCACTTTGACATGAGGGACCGTCGACATTGAACGGCCCACGAAGGGCCGAATCGAAAAGCTATATATCTAATATTCACAAAAGAGTCAATAATATTTAAGTAATTTAATAAGTAGGTTAGATAGCACGTATGTAGCTCGGGGTTTTGAGTGTTACAGTAATGAATCAATAACACCTGTTCTCCTCTCTCCCCTTTCCCCTTCCGACTGGCTTTCTCGTCGACTCAGAGTCCGAATTGAACTTCGAGGGCGTGAATAGTGTTTCTGTCTTTCGTCTACACAATAATAAGCAAGTCATACTCGTACACAAAACTGATACAACACATCCTACATCCAAACCTACCCACTCGCCCCCGCCCCTCACGAAAAAGTTAAACAAAAATACCCAGTCCAACTCACGCAGGGGGTGCCTGTACGCCCAACACCCTCCAAATCGCGCGCCCCACCGCGCCGATACCCTCATGCGGCCTCTCCGCACGCTCCCTCCCCTCCCGCGCGACCGCCGCGTCCATCGGGCCGCCCGGGCGCGAGCGCGCGTCGACGATGGCGTGCACGATGTCCGGGGTGAACTCTGGGTGGCCTTGGACTGTGAGGATGTGGATCTGGGAGGGGTTTATGGGCGGTGGGGGTGGGGGTATGGGTGGGGAGGGTGAAGTTGTCGGTGCTGCTGATGATGGAGGCGGAGTTGGAGAGGAGGGAGGAGAAGGAGAAAGGCCGGTGGAGGGTGGGTACAGCCGGACCATCCCGTGCACGGGCGTGATCGGCGTCGAGCAGAGCAGGAGGAAGGAGGGTGGGAGAGCCGGGACGTGGTCTCGGTGCATCTGCTGGATGGCCTAGTGTAGCGAGCAGCGGGCAAGCGATACAAGCAACGAGCACGATCGTATCAGCAAGACGAACGAACGAACGAGCGGACGAAGAGCAGAAAGAAACGCACGATCGTAGACGCCTCCGTACCAAACACAGCGCGTCCGACGTCCGTAAGGTCGAGGTCGTACGAGCCGATCTCCCACTGCCCGCCGTTCGGGACGCACGCGCCGCCTAGCGCGCGCGCGATGATCTGGTGGCCGAAGCATATGCCTGCCGGGGGGATGTCAGTTGATTCTGCTTTTGCTTACGATATGGCGGGGCGGGGCGGACGGAGGGAAAGGGGATGAAGAGGCACTGCACCGACGCACCTATGAGCTTGACGTCCGGCCGCGTCTGCGCGGTGTGCGCGGTCCACGCGACGAGCTTGTCGATCCAGGGCTTGTCCTCGTACGCCGAGGCCGCTACGATACGCAATATGATACGCACCGCACACGATCCGGAATTCGGAATCAAAGTTTAGAGAAGAGGAAGGTCACGAAAAAAAAAGAGCAACACAGTCAGCGTTATATCCGGCCAACACCACCACCACCACCACCACCAGAAAGCACAAAACACGAAAACACTCACCCGACCCAGAGATAAGCACGCCCGCGTACCCTTGCCCCTCGTCGAGATCAGGATACTCCTGCGCCTCGACGACATCAAACCCATCGAGCGAGAACGGGAACGCCGCCTCAGCCTCAGCTTCGGCTTCGGCTCCAGACGCCCGGCGCGGATACGAACCGCGCAGCTGCGCGCGGAAGATATCGAGGTACGTGCCATGCACGGCGCGCACGGCGGGGATGGGGGTGTCGCAGAGGAGGAGCGCGAGCTTGACGGGGTTGCGGCCAGGTTCCGACGTCTGTGTAATCGTGTCCGTGTTCGTGTTCGTGCTCATAGTTGTGCTCGTCGACGGCGGGGCCGGTGGGTTAGCGGTGTTAATAATAGGCGTTGATGAGTAAGTAAGTACGGTAGGCGCTCGAGACGACGGACCTGCCGCCGGGCCAATCTGATCGACGCTAGGGCGATCGGTGAGGTAATATATCACCAATATTTTCTGGCAGTCCAGACTCCACAGTCCCTCTCTTCAAAGTGCATGTACTCAATGATACCTCGTATGTGATGACATTTGTATATACATGCTATCAACAGGAGGGAGAGGGGAGGACCTAATAGCACACAGGGCCACAGCAGTTGCAGTCCGAGCTCAACACACGAACACCAGACGTACGGCAAAGAAGCAAGAGAGAACTCACCTAAGAGTCTTCATCTATGTGTTCGTTTGTGTTCGTTTTAACAGACGCGGGTGGGCTCTGCCTCAGACACCGATACCAGCACTGCGCGGGCGTCAGAGCTCGACAGGGCGTGCACTGGCAGCCGCCACTGCGCCAGGTCCACCGGTGCGCGCTCACGCAAAGTCGTGTCCGACGGCGTCCGAACCGAGGAGGTAGTAGCGCGCGCGGGAGAGCGAAGTGAGGATGAACTGCGGGAAGAGGCGTACGAAGCCGAACACGAGGAGCGCGAGGAGTGCGCCGAGAACCGTCACTGGCGGGTGGGGCGCGCCACACACAAGGGTATCCAAAAATTTCGAATCAGTCAGATAGGAACGTGAAGCGCGACTCAGTGAGACGAGGAGGCGATGGAGGAGGGAGGAGGGACGCACGGACGAAGACGAGCTCCCATGGCTCCATAACGCTGAGGCCGAGGGTGGTAGCGAGCCACATGTAGGTGCGCCATAGGAAAGCGGCGACAGCGCCGTCGGGCTGCTGGTATCGCTTCTTCTTCGCGTACGGGGCGCGAGGCGCGATTGCGGCGGTCTGCATCTGGGTACGCGTTCGTGTTTGCCTTTCTACACGGGAAGGGAGGGCGAGGGCGAGGGCGAGGGCGAGGGCGAGGGGGCGGGGCCGGGGGTGTATGGAAAAAACTAGCATACTATGTAGTAAGTAAACTTGCAGGTTGGAGTCCGGACGGACCCGGGGCAGCCATGGCGAGCCTGAGGCAACGAGAACGCGGCGGGAATATTAATAGCTCATAATTTACTCGCCCTACCTGGACCGCGGAGACTGGTCACTGGAAGCGCCGAAGCGCATATACGCGCCCGACGTCGAGTCAACACTACGGGCGTCTACCGTATCGGGGCAGTCGGGTCGGCCGACGCCACGCGACTAACCGAATACGGCGTTTGCTTCCGGCGCCCGAGTCCGAGTCAGTTACTACTGTACTTATTTACCGGCGACCGCAGCTTCGAGTTGCAGCCTCATGCAGTCTGCAAGTTCAACCCACTCACAGTCACCACAGACACCGACCTTCGGAATGGCGACGTTCAGCAAGGCCGCGTTCGACACTGCAAAGTACGCCGCTGCGCGCCCGACGTACCCGCGCCAGCTCTTCGATTTCGTCTTCCGTTTCCACGAGCACGGCAGCACCAACACCGGGCCTGGAGCCATTCCGAGTCCGACCGACGGCGGTAATACGGGGGCGCTGAGGACGAGGGAGAGAGTGAGATGGGACACCGCGCTCGACCTCGGCTGCGGGACAGGTGAGTCACCTTGATCCATCGCCCCCTCGCGTGTCGCGTGTCGTCGGTCGACTTCGCCCTTCCGGCGCCTCTCCGAGTCTGTGTCTCCGAGTCTACGTCTATCTAGAGTCTGGACTCCAGGCACGCGAGAGGGGCCGGGGGCCAGAGCCCAGGAGACATACATACTCCATTCGTAACTAACTCCAAACCCTTACTACTACAGGCCAGGCGACTCCCGAGCTGCACCCCTTCCGCCGCGTCATCGGTGTCGATCCGAGTGCGAAGATGCTCGTCGGCGCGCGCCAGCATCTCGCCGACGTGCTCGGGTCGAGCCATAGCGAAAGCCCAAGCCCAAACCCCAGTCAGAGTCAGAGTCAGGGTCAGTACGAGTTCGTGCAGTCCCCCGCGGAGCGCCTCAGCTTCCTCGAGGACGGCAGCGTCGACCTCGTCGTCTCGGGTGCGTTTTTTATTCAAATTTCAATTGAATTTGCAAGAATTTGAGGGAATAAATCGTAATCGTTGCCCCCTCGCTTCTTTTTTTTTTGATTCATTACAATTACAATCCCGATTTTCGGACCAACGACCAACCGTGCAAACCTCATTCGACGGAACTCTAGCGCAAGCGGCACACTGGTTCGACTGGACCGCGCTCTGGCCCGAGCTCGCGCGCGTCCTCCGGACGAACGGCACCGTCGCATTCTGGGTCAGTCTCCTCCCATCTCGCACATCATCGTCTCGTCTCGTCTTCTCGTCACACTCAAAAACAATTCCGTGCAGGGCTACTCCGAAATGCGCCTCTCGCGCTACCCCACACTCACGCCGCTCATCCACGCGTACTCGCGGGGTACAGACCCGAAGGACAGCATCGGGCCGTACTGGGAGCAGCCCGGCCGGAGTATCGTCGATAACCACTTGCAGGACGTGCCCGCTGCGGAGAACGTCGTCCCCGGGGCGTTCCGCGCAGAGGAGCGCGTGTATTTCACTGGTGCGTTTTTTGTTTTTGTTTTTGTTTTCGTTTCGTTTGGCGCGTGTCCGTGTCCGCGTACCGCGGACGTGCGGCTGCCGATGTGTTGTGTGTCGGTCATTTGTGCCAGATATTTATTTCCGTATTTCATATATCGTATTCTAACACTCTTCCCTTCCACCCACACCCCGTTCCGCCCGACGCCTACCACACTTGCAGGCTCCCACTACCCCACCCTCCCCTCCCCCCGCCCCGTGATCCTGCGCAAGAAGACAACATGGGGCGGCTTCGAGGCGTACCTCCACTCCTTCTCCGCGCTGCACACGTTCCGCGCGCAGAACCCCGCGGACGCGGCGCGGCCCGAGGGCGACGTCGCTGCGCGGTTCGTTAAGCAGTTGAAGGAGGGTGTGCGTGGTGTTGGGGCTGAGAACGGGGTTGAGGATGGGGACGAGGTGGAGGTGGAGTGGCCGCTCGCGCTCGTCCTCGTTAAGCGTGTGTGAGGGTGACGCGTCGTCGTTCACTCACCCGCCAATACTTGCAGCATCCTCCCCCAAATTTGAATTACATAGACGCCCCAATGGGCAGGGGTCTAGATACGGGTTAGGTCCGGTATCATCATCATCATCATTATCACCATTCATAACATAGAAGTCCTCTGCTTCTCCGAGGTTGCAATTGCGTGCTAGTTTGCGTATTAATGCTCATGACTGACGCGGGGGGCGGACCCGCCGGACGCACACAAGTACGGATACGGGAGGCGCCGGGAAACCGACGTGTCCGCGAATGACGTACACGTACATGTACTTCGTCCGCGTTTTCGCTTAGTCAACGCTGTTTTGCTGACCGGAGTTACCGCGCTTCACGACTGTCCCGACGTCCCGAGGGAGTCCCGGAAGTTTCCTGCTTGTGAAGTTCTAGCGTGGATGTAAGTGTGTGGGCGCAAGAGCGGGGCCGCCCGTACTCGGCAGAAGCAGAACAAATAGCGGTAAATATAGACCCACCCCATTCCCACCTGATCCTCAGGCTGGTCCAGTGATCCTGGTCCTATGCTCCAGCCCGAGCCATCGCATTCGGTTCTGTCGGCCAACTATTTTATTTAGGATCAGGATTTAGCGCTGCTGAGTACTAAGTAGGTGCTTCACTTACTTACTAACTAGCGCCCCAAGTACGGCTTCTTAGATTCTAGATTCTGGATCTAGACAAAAACGACTCGGATGGACGAAACGCGAAATGCGAAACTGAACGGGGGGTACTTAGTGCGCGATTCCTCCCGAAACTCTTGCGTCACCGCCTAGTCATCTGCCTCCTCCGTTCCCCGGTGTTCTTCTCTTCTCGTGCTCGTACTGGTGTTTTGTAAGAAAGATCATGCTCTCTGTCCCCGCGGCCCATATGCATGGCTCACACCCTCCCCGAGCCTGGCCTCCTCGCAGAACGTTCTGGGGACTCTGACATATCTGCTTACTCGACGGCCCCTACCTTCTACCTTCGCCCGCCCGGATGCCAGATACAGTACACCCGCGTCCGCGCAGACTCGGAGCTCGGACACTCGGACACTCGGACCTTACCTTCGGGCTCGACGGGGGGAGGGGGGCCACGCGCGATAAAAGAGCACGGGAGCTCGTACTGTTGGTGCCATCCCTCAGGCTCCTCACCCCGTCCTATTCGTATCTGCTGGTACTAGCATATAGCTTATAGCTACTGCGAGACTCCTGGCCTTTCCTCTACTTCTTACGACTAAGCCTACGATTACCTGCTAGCTACCATGATCTCCTACGTCTTCCACCGCGCTGCATTGTATGCGCTCCTCGTACGTCTCCACTCCTCTCGTTACGCATATCGGAGGTAGCATGTACACTATGCTAACCCACTCACTCTCGTTGCCACCAGTGGACCGCCTCTATCGTCGAGCTCGGCCTCACGGGCTACCGCGTGCGCCACACCAAGTCCGCTGCAGGGTTCTACGGTACGCTCCTCCCCCCTCCCCTCCCCGAACCAGATAAACGGCCCGAGGAGCAAACTATAACTAACTCGACTCCCGCAGACCCGATCGTCGTCGAGCTCCTCGTGACCGCCGCGCTCACCCTGCTCTGGCTGCCCATCTCAGGCCTCGCGCACCTCCGCAAGGCGCGCGACCTCTCCTCGGGCCTCGGGCCCCTCCGCGGCGAGTCCGCAGGCAACTTCGTTCTGTGGGTCATGTGGCTCGTCGGCGCGGCCATCGCTACCGTAAGTCCCTCCTTTTCCTTTTCGCCTTCCTATCACGCATCATGCATTATCCATCCTCATCCGTCCCTCCACCCCCCCTCTTCGACAGAACAAATGGCCAAACAAGACGCTCGCAGGCACAGGGAAGGAAGCGCACCTCCTCCTCGGCATCGTCGCGTTCGCATGGCTGCCCTTCGCCGCGCTCTCCCTCGCGAAGGTCTTCGTCCTCATGCAGTACGCCGCGTACGGCGCTAGTAGTGCGCACGTCGCTCCTGCTGTGCGCGAGAAGGCGTGATGA
>JAKOPK010000310.1:0-32537 GCA_024195185.1 Coniferiporia weirii
CTCTCAAAATTTGTGTGTAGATAGCCACTTCCACGCTGAACATAGATATATTTTTTATTTTAGGATGTTGAGTAATAAACTGCAGGAATTAACTTGACAAGCTTTGATGTCCCATTGGCCGGTGATTGACTGTATGTAATACGCGTCCTAAAACGCGTAAACAAGGAATCAATACGGACAGCCACGGCACGGTCACGTACATGTTGGACTTCGGTTCGTCCTCGTAGCACTCGCCTTGCTACGCCGCCATCCTCGTTGAAGAGCACAGGGACGCGTCCGTATCTTGCAGCCTAGTCGAGCCGGCACTCGCTGCGTGTTCAGCAGTGTTTACATATTTCGCCAGTGCTATTGGCAAGTGACGTCAACGGTCGCGTCTACTAAGGGTAAGCTCGCTGAACTTGGCTTGGACCCAGGACGGGTCGTCCAGTCGTATCTAAACCATTTAATGCAGGATATCCATTTTGCTTTGAGAGCAGACCAATAAACTCCAAGAAATACCTAAAGAAATCTAGCAAGCACCTTCAAGCATTTTCTAACGAATCGGTCATCTCACGACTACGTTCTGCACTGACCAGCAATTCATCTCGCACAACATCTTTGTATATCACGAACTATATATCAACGAAATTCTGTTCTACTAACAGTCCTCCCATTATCTTCGAATCTCTAAGAACACCCGACGACAGCTTACGATTCCTCGGTCACGATGCGAAGTGCGAATACACTGACCTCCCGGACGCCTGCCCCTGCCAACCGTACGAAGGAGGTTGCCACACCGCCTCTGTCTTTGGTTCCCACTATCCGCTTAACAACGGCGACTCCATCCGCTGCAGACTCACCTTCTGCATATGGCCCCTCGACTGCAACAATTTTGGCTCCCAAGCCTCAGGCAGATACTCGCAAGCGTCTTGTGCCTAAAAAGTCGAAGCTGAGCCTTCTGGTAGGAAGCAAGCGAGGGGAGAAGGGTAAGGACCTTAGCGACGTTGCGCGTCGCGTGGGTATGCCTTCTGCTTCCACCGGTAGAAGTTTTGATATTTACGTGGATCCTGCGGACGACCCCGATATAGGCGAAATAGTCGTTCTGAAGAAGAAGAAATCTCGCGCGGGCCTTGACGATCTTCGATGGGGCGAATTGAATGGTGTTACGAATGCCGGCACTGGTACTGAGGTGGAAACGGTCATGACGAAACCTGTGCCAGAGCCAGCGTTACTCAGGACGAAGAATAATGATGAGAAAGAGAAGTGGTGGACCATTGGGCGTGGAAGGAAGGACTCGAAGGAGAAGACGAAAGAAAAGAGTAGAGTGAAGACAGATGCGAAAGAGAATCTCAAGGAGAATATGAGACAAGATATCAGACGACCCTTCGGGACTCGTCGTTCTACGCGTGAGGAAGCTACTTCCACAAACGTTACTCCCCTTCTGACTCGTTCCTTCCACAGCCCCAGAGCAAACTAAATCTGCAGACACGAGGCAACGCTCTCAGTCTTTTGACACTGGTATAGCCCTTGATACGACGGCGCCGTTCCCAAACTTCATATCAGTCCCCTTACCGGATGAACAGGATTTTCCTCGTCGTACGCATGTCCGTACGAATACTTCCCCGAGCTTTTTCGGTCCACGCTCAGGGACGCCTATCGGCGATACGGCTCTTGCCCAATCGTCTGAAAGCAATGACTCACAGCAGAATGGGTCTATTGCCCTGCGCGCAATGCGATCTGTTCGTTCCCTTGCACGAATCGGGAGCTGGGCACAGTTAAAGAGCATGCCTGCAGAGACTGTTGAAGTCGATATAGAAGGTACCAAGGTGGAGAAAAAGAAGAAAGAGAGGACAAGGAGCATGCGGCTTTCGAAAAGTAGTTTCGAGATGCTTAAAAATGGCTTCAACACCGTCAGAAGAAGCACCGATTTGACGGGGACCGTACGGACGGTTTCGTCCCAAGCGACAGCCGTATCGGGCACGGCAGGACGTAATTCACGAAGACAATCTGGATCATCCGCTGCTTCAAGCGTCAAGACCACTCATTCGGATGGCTCTGTGATCGAGCCCATTATTAGACGTGAGCCGCAGCGCGCTTCGGCCTCATCCATCCGCTGGATAGATCAGGTTGAGACCGTTAAGGACAAGCGTTCCCCCGGCTCCATGTCCACCTTTTCAGAGGGGAAGAATCACCAGGGCAGTAAGAGGACTGCGGAGGGGCGCAGACGACCTGGTTTGGCTTCTCTTTTCTCGATTTCAGGTTTCAGCGGAGCTACAGTGGAACAAGGGAGGCCCTGGCAGGACTGTCAAGGGCCAGTTTTATCAGAGTCAAATCTGGTAACTGCAAGTCCTGGGCACGACTCCGAAACATCCGCGACGCTGTTGGAATTAAGCTTGATGGAGTCTGAAGAAACCCCAGTGAAGAGGGCACGTCCTCGTCCACTTTCTGAGCAGCTGATTGGACGCTCCAGACCCGCGGGTATTATTGGTGACGAGGATGGCAAGTATAATTTATTCCTTTATTATACTTTTTCTTCAATTTCATTAATAACGTGGACCAGGTGTCATACAAATCTTGGATGCAGTAACCACTGATCTAGCGAGTCTTGTCAATCGACTTGATCTAGAGGTGACACCAAACGCAACACCTCGACGGATGGCTTCAGGAAGCGCGCCCTCAACCCGTGTACGACTCGACAACACTCTCGATGGAAGTCCTGTAAAAAGTACCTTCAAGACGCTTTTGAACGAGAAATCTGACAGCTCTCTGAGGTCATATGCCCAGCATTTGAGAAATGCTTCGTCTACGATGGATTTCCCCGGACAGCAAATTTCGCCCTGGCCGACGTCTAACACGCAGCTCGAGGTTGCTCATGACTTAGATTTCACCGTCGAGCGGGGCGACTTCCTTCCTGCCTTCCGGCTCAAGCAGGGACGCGTATGTCACCCTCCGGCATTACCACCCGCACCGTTCGAACCGGCGCCTGTGTTCCACCCTCTCCCCGCCTCAAGAGTAAGCTCGCGTCTGGATCTTAGGGACTCGCCGACGCGTGCTCTTGCTCGGGCCCAGCTACCTGACTTCGCGTCTTACATAGCCTCCTCTTCAACCTTTGGCGAGCGACTTCCTAGATATACGAATGACCAGGCGACTCTGCAGAGAGAGAAGGGGAATCTTTCGCGAGGAAGTCGAGGATCTTCGTATAATCCTTTCGACTTGGAAACTCCGAATGATAACGTGTTTATGAACTCCACCACGAGACTTGCCCTTGGCATGCGCGGCACAATGGGCTCTGTTAACTCCGCGACGGATGTATTTGATTTTGAAGATCCTGATTGTGATATTCCCGGGGAATTGCAGCTGTTGCTACGCAAGAACTTCGATCGGGACTCCGTGAACTCCTCTTGCAGTGACACGGCATCGGATTTCGGGCGTTCGCCTTCCATGTATCCTCTGCCTCCTTCTCCAGGTACTCCTCCATGCATGCCGCTTCCTCCAGTCCGGGCAGGATCGTCAAAAATTCCCGTTTTCCACGCCCCTTCCGTCGATGACGAGATCATTGATCTTGAAGTTGACGACGGGTTGTACCCCTCAGATGACGAAACGAAGAAATCCTTTGACTTCACTGCTGAACTGAGGAAGCTCAGTGAATCAGGCGGTTCGGATCGCCAAAGCTTTGTTATGCAACTCGAAGATGCCTTTAAGACGCCAGCTAAATATGGGAATCACGGCTTGGGTGCGAAGTTAGACTTTGGGTCGAGGGACGATGTACCCGAAGTACCTCCTATACCAATGGAGTATCGCCCGTCGGTCAAGCCAGTACGGAATGTATTCACCCAGCTTAGTGCTTCGCCTGCAAGGTCCGAACCTGCAAGCGAGAAGAGCTTTGTGAGCGACGGTAGCATAATATCTGAGGCCATGGATCTGGAATCATTGCATGGCGAAGATTTATGTGTAAAACAGCCTTCTCAACTCGCTCACACAATGCTTCCTATTCCTTCCCGAGGTCATTTGAACATGAATTTCAGGTTCGGCGGAGGACATTCGCCAGTGAAGAGACCCTCAATGGGCTCTTCTGATGATTTGTCGGCATTATCAGATGATGACCTCGTGTCACCGCATTACACTCCCAATCAACCATCCTTTTCTGTCGACTTTTCGGAGAAGCCCCTCACATTATCGGATATTATTCCTCCGCCATCGCATCATTCACGCAACCAGTCATTTTCGTCCGTTGCCGAAGCGGAGAGCTCTGTATTAAGGTCTATCTTCACTAAAGCTCCTGACCTTTCAGAGCTTCTTTCGCCTGATACCAGTGCCCGTATTGGTTCCGATTCTGACTCGAAAGGCGATGCTAGACTTGATGCATTGGCTCAATTGACCACCCATTCGAGACAAAACTCAGAGGTTAGTTTTTCTGGTTTATCTTCCTACAGTGAAATTCGCCGTGGCTTTGAGTACGGATCTTCTCGTCCTGCATTCTATCCTGCCCCACAAGCCCCGCAAAATTCACTCCGGGTACCCGATCCGCAATGGCGCGAGTCCATCTTTAGTCTCGCGTCCGTCTCATCTTACGGACGTGTTCTCCGACCGGGATCTAATGATCCTTTCGACTATGGTGTACCTGTTTGTGCCCGGCCCATCTCTGAGGACATATCTTTTACGGTGGATGACACATTCGCATTCATGCGACATGGTCTTGGACGCCAAAGGGTTGATAGCGACGCCTCGAACTACTCTTTCCATGGTCAAGCGCAGAATGCTTCTAATGTGCACCAGCGAAGGAACCGTAGGCAGATCGATTCTATGATTTCGGTGACTTCGGGCCCTCCCGTGAGCCTTTATAATCGTGGTTTCAGCTATTATGGTCACAGGCGAGGTGAATCAAATGGCAGCAACAATTTGCACAACGCATTTGGTGCCAACGGCGAGCCTGTTTCCGGGCATCGGCGTGACTCCTCCGCAGACTCCGTCACCAGCGATTTCTCTGTTCAGCGCTTGGGACGACCTGACGTAGGAGACAAGATGTTCGCTTCTGCACATGACTACAGAGCGCCTTTGTCATCTATTTCCGCTTCGCCTTCTCAAATCGAGTCAAGTAGATACCAAACAACGTTCGATTCCATTATGGATGAGGATCAGGACTCTCTTCTCGACGAGACTGGACGTCGTTCTTCGGAGTCGGAGTCGATCTTCGGCCACGACTTCGGCCGCCCTGCCTTTCAGGACGGTGGGCTCCAGCCTCCTATCCGATTTAGGCCTCTTTCAACGTACAGTATAAATGACGGGCATAGTCCGAAGCGTGAAGACGACACGCTGATTTCGGTAGAGTTTTTTGTACTCGTGGTCGTTATGTCTACTGATGTTGTGTGTTTTTAAGATGCTGGGGGGCGGCCACGTGCGGCGCCGGTCGATTGGTTCCACATTCGAGGGTTCGCCATGTGTCCGAGCTGAGAAACGAAGACATAGAGGATATTCCGGACGTGTTCTGGCTCGGATTCCCAGTGGTGATGATTACGATTATCTTGCGCAGGAATCTCCAAACAAGGCTTGTTCGACGAAGGAGCAACATCGTGGTTCAATGTACGATGTCCGACTTGACGGCAGTAGGATGAGCCCGTTTCGAAAGTACAAATCTCCATACCGCACGGCTCGCGACTCAGGATGTGACTATCAGTTCGGTGGCAACCGGATGAGCTTGGCCCGTAAGGGCCTCCTTGAAAGGCAAAGTCTTGAAGATTGCTGCTTGAGTGCAGACGGCGAAGACATTTCTACCTCAAGTGAGTTTCTTAGACCCGTTGTACGCCGCTGCATTCATCGTTGGATGTAGGGAAATCGCTTGGCGTATTTCGTCGGCCCAACCCTATCTCTCGCAGCCGCAGTGGTTCGGGCGGTCAAGGCAATTTGGGCGCAGACACACCACCCTTGTCTATTTCTGATACGTCGTCTCAGTCTAGCAGTTCGCATTGTAGCCTCGATTTGGCTCGACTCGGTACTCTACTCAACAGCTCATCTAAACAACAGTCCAATACCGAGTCTGCTAGGGCACGTCCTCGTGATATTGGCCTCTGTCGCAGAAACTCCGGGGCTCGTGCTTCGCGTGCGTCTATGTATGAGACGATAGAAGAAGAGGTTTCTGCTGCCGCTGAGGCTTTCCCTTCAACTGAAGGACGTTTGACAAGCCCCGATGACGCTTGCGCGATCGGCCAAGCATATAGTGTTCCCGTGCCCGACATAAAGATTGTACAGTGGGACAATGAGGATGCCGAACCAATTCTACGGAAATATTATGCTCTTGAAAATGAAGCACGCCAGATTGTCGATGCGAGCCAGCGTCTCTGGGAAGATACTCCATTTTCTCTTTACGCCCTCCAAAGTAAGTCCGGTGTATACGTGAGCTGGAAATCGTTTTTTAAACTATTTATAGCGTTCGAGCCGCCCCGGCACCCGGCGGGTATGCAAGCTCTGCTGGAACACTCGCTGAATACGTACGGACCTCTCCCATCGGAACTTCGTGGTTGTCGTCGTCGCACTCGCACATTGTCTCGTCCTTCCCCCTATCCTCGTGTCTTCACTCAACCCTCTGTGGAGTCCCGGCCGCCGATTGTCAGGAACAACCAAGACACGAGCTCTGTTGTGCAGAAACCCAACCCGCTGCGCGATGTAACTGTCGATTCTAACCTTAATACGGAGGCTCAGATCGCAGCTCCTGCTCTCAATCCCCTCAAGCCGTTCACGCCCTTTTCTGTCAAGTTTAAAGAGAAAGGGCAGACTTCATCGACTACCAAAACCAAAACCAGTCATGATCTTCCGACTGGAGGTATTCGTCCTCGTGTCCCGGCTAATATGCGCAAGAATGTCTCCGGTGGAGCCGCCAAAGTTAATGGAGGGAAATCTCCTCGTAAAGCCAAGGAAAATAAAGAGAATGCAGCTCATGGGGTAGCTAGGTAAGACATATGCTTCATCATTTGGACTTCGGTTGGGCTTACAACTCCCCCGAAGACCTGCCGAAAGTCTTAGGATTGTTCGCCCTCGACCCCGCGGCAGACCCACTCCTGCAGCTCCACGGCCCATCCGTATTTAGCTGGATTGAAGACGAGTATCTTGATTGAAGCGGATCTCGCATGTTGCCCCCGACCCTCCATATCTGTATGATCTTCACCCGAACATTGGTATCGCGTGTGCTTGGATTCACAAGCCTGGCGATCTACGAACGTCTGCAAATTTGCTATGCTATGACTATCTATCTCTATGCACTTTTATTTACGACTCATGATCTTCAATGTTTATCGCCCTTCCTGACTGGAACAACATACAGAGCTTTCGAATCCAACGCTAGAATTTGATGACAAATCATGTTTTAGCATGGACTTACGGTTTAACGCCTGTGATATGACACATCCATGTTCATAATGTACTTAACAAGTCTCGTAGTGGTCGCGAAGTTTGTATGCTGGACCTCCACTACTGACTTCAATGTCTTTTAAATCAGACCAGTCAGACCCGGACCAGTATTGTCAACACCCGCCGACACTAGTGTCATTTTTGGTTCCGCAATAAGTTGATACCGTCTAGTGGTACTTATGTATGTAGGTATTGATTTAAGAAGGCTGTCCTTACTTATCAGTATTAATCAATTAATCATTAAAGTTGAATCCGGGCCTATGAGAACTTATAGCTTGCGGATTTCTACATTACAATCGAGTGAGGTGCAGTTCAGACTATTAGTGTATGTGTTGTAACGTACTTAAGCCAAACTTTTCCTACAACAAAAAGAGGATCCGTCGATGTGTATAATTAGTTTCCCCGGCGCGTATCACTGTATTACTTCTGTCTGACACGCACCTTTGGGACTGCAACTGGGCGCAATTTGCGTCCGCGCGCAAGCAACCGGTGGCACAACTGTGTCATAATGCGTGTGAGCGGCCTTCCTTTCGGAGGGCCGCCTGCATTAGCATAAGCCGGGTAAGCGACGGGCCGACCAGGCCCCTCGGTATGCAACGTGAGGGGAGTGATTACGAGGACAGTCATCCGTAGTCACGCCTAGCTTTCACACCTAGTGCATGCGCACGAATAATCGTAATGGAGCAGCGCCGAGATTCCCGCGCTATTCCACTACCGGAGTCTCTAATAAGCAGGATTCCCATGGTTTACGACTGCGGAAGTTTCATGCGTACGCATGCGGAAATCCTGTTTGGTTTGGTTGATTTTGTTCGGCGTTGATGTCAGTTCCATCGGGTATGTCATTGGCAAATGTTGAAAATGTAACCGTGTCGTCGGGTTGGTTCCCTTGCTGCTAGGCCTACGTGCCCGAGAAGTCCGGGTCATTCTCAGACTGAAAATATTGTGGTTAAGACCGGGCTGGATGAGGAAGGTGAACTCCAGATATAGTAGATCGTGTTATTACAAACGTGTCACGTCTTTTACTAGTCTGGGCAGTGCGTTGTGGATGCCGATGGACGTTCGGCCAGAAGCCGTTGAAGCCCATCACCGTCCTTCCCCTTCAGCTTCCAATCGCTCGCGTTTCGAGTCTACACCGCCAGCGGCGCGGGGATATCACTCTTCTGTGAACCCCTACTCCTTACGACTTGGACACTCTCAACTCCCTGGTGCTCTTTAGCACCCCCCGAACTCTCTGGTGCCGCTACATTGACAACCTGTTTTTGAACAGAGGCTAGCCAAGTGTAGGACCAGGCATGGCACGCTATAGACAGGATCTCCATCCAAGCGACTTAGACACCGACGAGGAGAATGATGACGCGATAGACCCCGAACTTCGCCTGCGGACTGTTCGCACAGCAGCATCCACCATTGCAGAATCTGTTCGTGATGAGGAACGCGTTCAAAGACGCAGATCCAAACTCCGTCAGAGATCACTCAAACTTTTCAGGAGCAAGTCAAAGGACAAGAAGAAGGCGGACGCGCTCGGAGAGGGGCAGTCTCTGAACGGGCAGCCACCTGTTCAAGAGATAGCAGGTTACAGAAGGAAAATATATGTTAATACGCCATTGCCGCCTTCGGAGAGCGACGGACAGGGTGATCCTTTGGTTCAGTACGTTAAAAATAAAGTACGGACAACCAGTGAGTACTTTTTATGTGATTGTTGGCCTCATGTACTAATCTGTTGCAGAATACACTATCATAACTTTCATTCCGAAGAATCTCTATGAACAATTTCGTCGGTATGAAGTGCACGCGTCTCAATCCTATTCTTTTCTCACATGACTCTAGTGTGGCAAACCTCTACTTCCTTGTGCTCATCGTCATTCAAGGTGTGTGTGTATTTCCATGTGCGTCCTGTTACTAACAGTATTTCAGTATTCCCCGTCTTCGGAGCCGCTGGTGCACAGGTGTCCATGCTTCCACTCGTCTTCATTTTAACAGTCACGGCGATAAAAGACGGTATAGAAGACTATCGACGTGCCATGCTCGACGAGGAAGTAAATGTATCGGCGGCGACGAAGCTCGGTAACTGGCGTAACGTGAACCATCCGAGGGACCCTCGCACCTGGTTTGAGAGATTGTTAGGGCTCAATCAACCAGGGAAAGTGACCAAGGGCGTGCGAAAACTCCGTGCACGGGAAGCGAACTCATGGGGGCGCATTGTCCTCCAGAAAAATGGAGAGATGAACGACGCAATGAGTGACAGCGATCGCACGGCTGCAATCCACGAGCAAGGTCCGAGTGTAAGCAGCGTAACACTTAATGGGACGTCAAGCACTGCTCTTCATTCAAAGCTGGACGACCCTAGCGATTATTCGCTGTCATACCCACCCCTACCGAACTCACTTCCCCGTATAAGTGAGACTCCTGAGCATGAACGAACGCGTAGCGGTTCAATAGGAGCGAACTCGGATAAGTCAACCCTGCACTCACGCAAATCCTTCGGTGTGGTTGATTGGAATAGACGTGCATCTGGGACAGCGCAATGGGAGCGTACTCTTTGGAAAAAACTCGAAGTCGGAGATATTGTCCTCCTGCGCGACAATGATCACGTCCCAGCCGATATCGTTGTACTTTCCACATCAGACCAGGATGGTTTATGCTATCTGGAAACAAAAAATCTCGACGGCGAAACAAATCTAAAGCCCCGGCGCTCTCTGAAAGCAACAGCATCTTTGCAGAGCGAAGAGGACATCGAACACTCGAGCTTCATCCTAGACTCGGAGCCACCACATGCCAACCTCTACTTATACAACGGTGTGTTGAGGTATCGAGATAGCCAGGCGGGAACGGAGAAAGTTGAACCGGTGACTATCAGCGAGTTGCTGCTTCGCGGAAGCTCTCTGAGAAATACGACTTGGGTTATTGGTTTGGTTGCTTTCACAGGCCCGGATACAAAAATCATGATGAATGGAGGAAACACACCGAGTAAACGTAGTAAAATCGAAAGGGAGACAAACTTCAATGTTGTCATGAATTTCATCGTCCTTATTCTCATGTGCCTTGCTACGGCCATTGCTAGTGGCGTCATAGGTAATGAGACTGACACGAGCGCGAGCTTTTTTGAACAAGGCAGTGACCCGTCAAGTTCATCTGTTATAAATGCTATCGTAACCTTTGCGTCAGTAATTTACCCATCCTTATGGATATTGCTCACAGAATTGTACGCACAGGTCGTGTCTGATTGCTTTCCAGAACATAGTTCCGATTTCACTTTTTATCTCCATTGAAATTGTGAAGACCATACAGGCATACTTCATCTCTCAGGACATCGACATGTTCTATGCCCCATACGACACTGCCTGTGTTCCGAAGACTTGGAATATCTCGGACGACCTTGGTCAGATTGAGTACGTTTTTTCCGACAAGACTGGGACCTTAACGCAGAACATCATGGAGTTTCAGAAATGTTCGGTGCATGGCGTGCCCTACGGCGAAGGGATCACGGAGGCACAGCGCGGTTCCGCGAAACGAATCGGGGACAGTATGCTTTCACCCGAGGAGCAGTCTGAGCAGCTTGCCGCACTCAAACAGGACATGCTCCAAAAGATGTCTCGCGTATTCAGGAATCGCTGGCAACAATCTGATAAGTTAACCCTCATCTCGCCACAGTTTGCTATGGAGCTGTCAGATACATCATCTCCTCAACGTGGTCATCTTATTGCCTTTTTTCGGGCGCTCGCCATATGCCATTCTGTCCTCCCGGACAGGCCTGACCCCCAGATGCGACCCTTTTTTCTAGAGTACAAAGCCGAATCTCCCGACGAAGCCGCTCTTGTGGCAGCTGCAAGAGACGTCGGCTTTCCTTTTGTCGGTAAGACAAACGGGTCTATCGACATCGAAGTCATGGGTCAACCGGAGAGATACGTTCCCCTGAGGGTGCTCGAATTCAATAGTACTCGCAAACGTATGAGTGTTATTGTGCGGAACCCAGAAGGAAGACTCATCCTGTATACAAAGGGTGCTGATTCAGTTGTTTACGCCCGGTTGGCAGCGGACCATGACCCAGAACTGAAGGCCAAGACGTTAAAGGACATGGAGGACTTTGCAAATGGCGGTCTACGAACGTTGTGTATTGCCTATCGCTATCTTGAGGAGGAGGAGTACGTCGAATGGTCCAGAACTTACGATGCCGCTGCCTCCGCTGTGAAAGGCCGCGATGAGGCGATTGAAGAAGCTAACGAGCGTATCGAACATTCACTGCATATACTGGGTGCGACAGCCCTAGAAGATAAGCTGCAAGAGGGTGTACCTGAGGCCATCGAAACACTGCACAATGCCGGGATCAAACTTTGGATACTTACAGGAGACAAAGTACAAACGGCTATTGAAATTGGCTACAGCTGTAATCTCCTTAAACAAGACATGGACGTTATGATTTTGTCAGCCACATCAGTCGAGGAGGCAAGGTCAAAAATTGAAGCGGGATTAAACAAAATTGGTTCCGTCCTCGGCCCTCCTAAATGGACTTCTGAGTCGCGTGGGTTTATTCCGGGAGCTCAAGCCAGCTTTGCAGTTGTTATTGATGGGGACACGCTTCGCTATGTATTGGAAAGTGATTTGAAGACACTATTTCTAACCCTTGCCACGCAGTGTGAGACTGTTGTGTGCTGCCGTGTATCCCCGGCGCAGAAGGCGATGACGGTTAAACTTGTAAGTGCACTGCTTGATACGAACTTCATTTCAAGCGTAAACCCTTTGTCTAGGTGAAGGATGGTCGAAACGCCATGACCCTTTCTATCGGAGATGGCGCCAACGACGTTGCCATGATTCAGGAGGCGAACGTCGGCTGTGGACTTCTTGGTCTTGAAGGTTCTCAGGCTGCTATGTCTGCTGATTATGCGTTTGGCCAGTTCCGTTTCCTGACCAAGCTACTCATCGTTCACGGACGCTGGTCGTACCTGAGAATTGCCGATATGCACGCTACTTTCTTTTACAAGGTATGTGAAGTTCTGACCCATTTTCCGTCCTTCCACGCACTGATGATGATTGTTCTTAGAATGTCATATGGACGTTCGCTATGTTCTGGTTCCTCTTCTATAACAGGTATGTGGATCTTCCGTACCCGTAAATGAAAAAGTTACGATCTTTTTTTCAGTTTCGATGCGACGTACCTTTACGAATATACGTTCATCTTGCTTTACAATCTGGTGTTTACATCCCTGCCAGTTATCGCACTTGGGGGTCAGTGATTTTCGATCGAGGAAAGACGAACTCTAACAGGCGCTTTAGCCTTTGACCAGGACATAAATGCGAGAGCTGCGTTGGCCTTCCCCCAGCTGTATCTGCGCGGTATTCGTGGATTGGACTATACGAGGACGAAGTTTTGGCTGTACATGGCAGACGGTCTTTACCAATCTGTTGTCGTCTACTTCATCCCATATTTCGCTTGGTCCCTTGGCCCTGCAATTGCGTGGAATGGAAAGGGGATCGACTCGCTCGCAGACTTCGGAACAACAATTGCTGTTGCTGCCATCATCAGCGCCAATTCCTACGTGGGGTTAAATACACACTAGTACGCTTCTTTTCCCCTCACGAGCGTGGGCGCTGGCTAAACAAGTACATAGCTGGACGGTCATTACTTGGATTGTCGTTATCGGATCATCACTGATCATGATCATCTGGATTCCCATCTACTCTCTTTTCAACACCGTCGACTTCAATGATGAGGTGGTTGTTTTATACGGCGAGATCACATTTTGGGCGACTGTAATCCTCGCGACCTCCGTAGCATTGGGTAAGCTCAGTTCTGAGGTCATGGCCATATTTTTCCACTGAACAGGATCCTCCAGGCCCACACTTTTTGTTCAAATTTACTCAGTCGAGCTATTCGCCGCTTGATCGTGATTTAGTTCGCGAAATGTGGGTAAAAGGCGGCTTGAAGAAGCAGCTTGGCATCAAAAGCCGGAAGGGAGCCGAAGAGTCCTCGTCCGCCCGAGGTTTGGAGACTGCGCCTATTTGCCACGATCGGTCAATATCTGAAGCCAGCCAGATCGGGGGGTATGAGCCCAGACTTACGGGGAATCCAGGGGAATACGAAATGTCTCCACCCCAATCGGTTGGAATTCCTGAGCCGTTGTATCACCAACATGACTGGCAGGAAGAGTATATGCTACCATCGAACGATGCTGGAGCCCAGTACGTCGTTGACGGGGATCCTTCATTCCATGTACTCACGCCAGGGGCGCATATGTCGCCCGGACGCTCGCCTGTTGCTTCTCCACACCCTTCGTATTATTCTGTGTCCGACATTCCTTTGCCGTCACCTTTACCGTCACCGTCACCCAGATATCTTACCTATGATCAAAATCCTCCCATGAGGTCCGTAGCCGCAGCGCCAGTAACATCGGAACCGCTTCGTCCTGCAAACAGTCTGCAGCCTCCATATCGTGAAACCCCCCGAAATGGGCCGCCTACTCCTGATGCGTTTGAAATGCGAATGCGAAATCCGCCTTCCTCTTTCCCCGCAAAACTGCAGTCTGACGCGCCTTTTCCGCGTGCAGGATCGAGGGCGAGTAAGGCGAGCGATGTTTCGCACTATGCGACCGCTAGCGAAAGGTGGGATGGGGAGATTGACGATGATCAGTCAACAATCAACCATGATGGACGGGAATCCACTTACTCGACATCTCCCCATGCCTTATAGTGTACATTACCATCTGTCTTTTTTGCCCTTATACCGCGAGATCTTATTCAGTCTTCTCGTGCTCGGACTAGGATTATCATAACCGGCTGCTGTGTACATGCGCCATTTCGGTGCGCATGAAGTCGTTACCACTCTTTTGTTTCTGGTTTGTCGTCGTTCTCTGATCATCTGTGCTACCGAGGCTCGTAGATGATGCATTTCTCATCATCCCCCGCATGTATTTTATTGCTTTTAGTACATCTATTTATCTTTTGAACTGGAATTAAACATTGGCGCTTGGTTACCCTTACGATGAAGGAATATTAATCATGGGATCGAGGAAACCTAGCGATTGCAGGCTGGCGTAAGCTTGAAATACTTCATACATCACTGTTTCTTCAAATGGCGGCCTTATCTCGCTGAATTCTGACATTAATCTTATTTGATTGAATACCTTGACAGGGGTTAGCGACACCCCGATATGCAACTTCAATTATGACAGGCACTACTTGTCCGTATTGCACTAGTAATGAGGTAATCCTTCAATAAAAATTACATGGAACTTGGCGCTACAGGCAAAGTGTGGTAAATTTCTCTCCGCTAAATATGCCTCAAAATTGTGGCTCGGAATACGATGCTATTTTGAATCTTGAGCAATAGACGGAAATGTTTGAATTTTTTAAAGTATGAAACTTCCCCTCAGTGGTGGCGGAACTTGGGACTAGCACTGCCACAACACCTTACAGCCACTCCGTTCTCGACCTTTCGTTATGTTTTTCGATCTGAACGTAATTGTGCCAGCTCCGGCAACACTACCGCATCTCCAAACACAATCTTCCAAGAAAAACAAGGGAAAGCAGCCCACAGTACAGGCGCAGACGTCTCAGCAAATTGTAGTTTTCAGTCCAGCACAAATTTTGAAATTAGAGTCACGTATAGACTTATTAGCCCGTCGTACGTCCCTCCAGACCTCCCTTTCAAGGCAATCTCTTTAGTCCATTTGATAGTTGGATACTCCGTCATCGCTTTTAACCAGACCGTTACGAGCAGGGTCGACTCTAAAAGTCATATCAATGTGCTCAACCCGTTGTTAAAACAGCTAAGGGACCGGCAAGGCGTCTTGTTTCTAAAAAGGCTAACTATTGTGCTGGACGAGGACAGTGAGAAGGGAAATGGTTTGGTACGCTTTCCATCTAACTTGATAATCTGGACGCCTCAGCTTACTACCAGATATCTTTACTAGACGGCCGGGAACTCTTCGATACTCGCCGCCTATGATATTATAGCCCTGCATCCCACCAATCAGACTGCTCTGTCAAATGCTTGTTTGACGCACACACAACCTTCCCCATTCACAGCGCACATCGTCTCTCTTCCTCTCACCGCATCTCGGCTGCCGTTTCGACTGAAACACACGCTTGTCCGCACTGCAATAAAAAACGGTGCTGTCTTCGAGATAGGCTATTCAGGGGCTCTACAGGGAGAGGATGAACGAAAGAACTGGTGGGCATCTGCGCGGGAGCTTGTTCGTGTCACCAAAGGAAAAGGCCTGCTTGTAAGCGGGTGCGCGGAAATCGATGCGAACTTACGAGCGCCCAGGGACGTTGGGAACTTGTGAGTGAGGAAACCCGACACGCTATACACGGTTCTAAATCTCTTCTAGAATATCCTCCCTCGGACTTGCGCAGAATTTTGCTCATGATGCCTTGACCACAACCCCAAAATCACTGCTCTTGCGTACTCGTGGGTCTTAATACCGCGCTTATACCGTTACCTATCTAAGACAGGCTTCTCCATTCTGCAGGAACACGTAAAACGTACAGAGCAATCCTGTCCGAGCCAACTCTCATTCCTCCAGCTGGCAAACCCGCAACACCAGCCTCCAAGCCGACTTCCGAATTTGAAATTCTGACAAGCAAGTCTGATAATGCTGGTAACTACAGTACGAACACCCAAGACCAAGAAGGTGGAAAGGCAATACAAGCCGAGGCCACCCCGCCAATCGACCTCCCTAGATCCGGCATATCCGCTAACGCAGATGCATCAGGATATGCTGCTGTTAATGGGACCAAGCGAACTTTCGATAGCCTGAATAACGCTGAGGCAACGGCAATCCAAACCCCTAACGACAATAATGATAGCAATAATAGGAAGATGAAGAGCAAAAAGAGAGCGAAGACGGGGCAGAGAACGTGAGCTTGTAGTCGAAAAATGTAAATTACATCGGGTCAGCACCGACGAAATTGTGGCTAGACCAAACCGACGGGATTACGGGCGAAATTTGTTGCTGGGAGGTTAGTGCTTCGTAGGCTGCCGACGTTCGCTGTGGACCCGAAAGTGACACAGGGATCAGCTATTCGGTGCTTAAAAGGAGGCCGTGAAAATTTACCAGCTTTTCTCTCCCAGCCACGCCGGCTCTTCTCAACACGTTTCGACTTCAGGTCCAAGTGACTCTCAAAAAAGCGTTTTACTCTCCCGGGAGGTAACGTGCGAGAGGCGGCAGACGCTACTGCGGGTGTTGTTTTAGAGCTTAGCATGTGAACCGTCTTCGAGCTGAACAGGTCAATTAAAGCGTGTTACAGGACATTTTATGAAAAGCAGGGCTAACCCTAGAACAACGTCCTCCGCCGTTCGTGGCTTCCGCTTTTTGGTTTTTTGTCGGGGTTGCAGCTTCAGACTAGATGAAGCGGGTGAGGCCGTTTTTGTTGAGGAAAGCTGGGCGTTCGACAAGGCGGCAGCGAAGATATGTTCAGGAAGATAATCGCGATCCCTCGTCTTTGTCTTCGCTCTACTGAGCTGTCCCGAATCTTTTTTTAACCCGTGTCCCTCCTCCACCACATCCATGCGATCGCTACCGCTGTCCTCAGAGAGCTCGCCATCGTCACTTGAAGACGATTCAGAGTCCTCAGCACCACCTAAACTCACATCATCCTCTATTGCCTCCAGAGCCTCATCCGAGTCACTTTCTTGATCTTGAGCTTCGCGCATGGCGCGGTCCATCCTATCCTCCAGACTCCTCTCCTCCCTGGCAGCCGGCTCCCGTCCCTTGCCCTTCCTGCTCGCATTTATGTTCTTCTCATCAGCGGGGGCATTGTCTTCGTCCTTCCTGATACCCCGTGTCTGCTCTGCGCGCCTCTTGAGGCTTTCGTCCTTGAGCCTGTTCTTCTCTTTACGCTTGCGCTTCAATTCGGACTCGGCGTGCCGGAGAGCGACATCCCGGCCCTTGGCGATATTTTTCGAATAGGCCAGAGTGACGGCTTCGGGCGCAGTATCATCATCATCCTCGCTTGTGTCGCTAGCAGAAAAAGAGGGTGCCATTTCTGAAATGCGAGATGAGAGAGTTTAAGGAGATCTCGACTAAGTAAATTTTGCCAGTTTAGTGCACCGTCACGAGATTTACGCGCGGAGATGGCCTCGAACTTTACAGCTGAATCATCATGCACCTGGACTCGATTTGCATAATCACGTAGTCGAACGGAGACGGACAGATAATGCGAGATAATTGGCTGTATCAAATCAACTTCCCTAACTCCGTGAACTCCATATAGTACCCGATGAATATTCCGCAAACCTTCACGCAAATTAACACGAGGAGCAAACCCGTATACAGCTGCTTCCTATGATATCCTTATTGCAAATGTAAATTGTTTTGCTATTTGTGATTCGATACGGCCTTCTTCTGTATTTTGGGTATGTCATGCTCCTGTATCTCATAAAGAATATAGTTAATGGTACGCTTCAATAAAAATATAGAGCAAAACCATAGCGAGTCAAAACTCATAGTAAATAAATTTAAAATTACAATAAGAATACAACTATATTCGCTTTTGCTCCCCGTGAAATCGAGAGGCTCGATTGTGGTTGTATTGCTGCGTCCACTTAACATTCCGACTCGACGTTCGGGACCTGTCGACGTTGGTAACTATCAAAGCCGAACCATTACCGGTACATACGCTTTGTGCTCCAAAAGCACGCAAACGTATGGCGTGCACGCAATCTTACAAGCTCGCCTCGATTAGCTATCAGGAGTAGGTTGCACACATGTACAGCCTCAAAACTGTCGGACGTGCCGAATGGAAATTGTAACCGTTAGTACGGTCGTCGTGACGGATACTAATTAGATTTAAGTTGAGTTGACCGCCTTCCCCCTGGTTCCTCATGATTGCAATTTGCAAGCTGTGCAAAACATGCTTGGGAAACTCTATCAGCTTCTTGAGGTTAACGGCTAAGAGAGCGTGGTGCGGCGGTAGGAACTCGTTGCCCACATGAATGCGCTGCAGGCACTGGGCAGTCCGGCCCGGGGCCAGCTACACGACGATCATCGCACTCGAGATGAATAATCCCCAAGAAATAGTCAGACGGCATCGAAACACAGTGGGCTATAAGTGTCTATAAATTATCGCTAATCTAGTTCGTCTGCAAATGTCAACCAGAAAGTGGCTCGTACAGCGTCTAATTTAAATAAATAAACGGACCGAAGACTCATGAGGATAAGGTGAAATGGAAATTGGGGCATGGTGGATTAAATAGAAGGATGTGCCTTGGTTGAAACGACCCTACGGAGATATTACATTACGTCCATGTACTCTCGGCACTTTTCCATAAGTCTGCTCCACCGACCACCGTTCCAAGTCCTGACACGCGGCCATCCCTCCTGAGGCGAAAGCCGCTCTATCCATATGAGAATCGAACAGAGAGCAAAGTCTGCGTATGTGAAGTCTCGCCCAGAGACGAGGACGCCCTCGCGATCACCATCGTCGCCGCTGTTCTTATCCAGAACGGAAGCGAGGAAGTTGAAGTTTTCGAGGATGGCCGCCCAGGCCTGTTCGCGCTGTGGTCCTCCAGGATATGGTTCAGTCGGCTTCTGGCCAGGCGCAAAGAAATGCGCTTGGCTGCGCTCGGGGAGTTTCTGCGCGCTGAGCGGAACCATGATAGGAAGAAGAGGTTTTGAAAAGACCTCATGCAAGTAGTGCACGAATAGAGTTTGGAGGGCCTTGCTCCCGTCCGGGAAAAGCGGGCGTGCGGGATAGTTTATTTCGAGATATTCGGAAATAATGGATGGATTTGAGAGCACAGCGGGAGCGCTCGGTGAGCGAATAGGATCCACGATGACCGGCAGGGTATAAACCGATCGCCCGTCAGAGCGTCTTGAAGTCGCTGGAGCTCCAATCGAACGCATAGTACGGTCGAGATCCGGAAATTCAACCCACTTGGTTCGATATGGGAGACGCTTATAGTTCAAAATAAGTCTTTGGACGAGGACCTGTAGTCAGCGGTGGTCAAAGGTAAAGCATGAGAACAGAATTATACCTTATTCTCCAGATGCTGGGAGCCCAGCCGTTCGACTGCGACGAAGGTGTATCGTAGAGAGTGATGTATGGCTGAGACATTGTAAGTTGGGTTAGTAGGGGAATGTTGTGTGCCGGAATCTTACAGTAGTCTTCATTTAAATAACAAGTCTGGGTGGCACGGTCGTAGTGAAGAGTTAGTATAACTGCGCAATAAACTTGCCTCGTCGTGGACGACAGTGCTGCACAGTTGATGTGAGATGACATGGACACTTTAGCATTTATATCCAGCCAGAGCTCAGTGGCAGCAGTTGATGCGCTCGACAAGACTTGATACACCATGAAAGGGACATGGAGCGATATGCAGAACGTTGGCACATCCCGGATACGAAACGGCTGGAAACAAGTGGCGAGGCAGAATTCCACAATTGGATAGTTGGGTAGCGGTCAATTTGATGACCCGTTTCGCACGGTGTACCAGATCAAAAAGGTAGCACCCAGCCGAAGTCTCGAATTGGTTTGCATAACAAACAAAACATAGCCTAGGAAGCAAACAAAGCGCGACGGCGAAGCTGTGCCTGTGTCTAGGCGGTGCTGAGACCCCATCAAAGTTTGAAGTAAAGTATCTCAATTGCGTGACAGAGGGATGGTGTCTTGACAGCTTTCCGGATATACCGTGACTGTCCCGAATATACAAACATTTCGTCGCCAGCAGGAAGCAGTAAATGGCAAGCCGTTTCAACTGCGGCTAAGTGGTGACTGCCTGCGATACAAAGATATTGCCTGACTCGCGAGATTTGACAGTGGTTTAAGCGTAACAGTAGTGATTGGTGTCAAATTCTGTGATCGGAAACTGTAGCTGTGACGTTGCTGTGGGGAGTAAGGCAAAGGCTGAGGCATATTGATGATAATTTGATTCCGAGGCCACGCATGTGTTCATGGGGTCCGCCGAACTCTGAGGACCCTGGTCTATGAGGATAGGGTTGCGGTCAAGTACGCTCTCTGGGACTCACTGTACCTCCGACTCTGCTCGACTCTTCCACGGAAAACGCGATGCGGGCATGAGCGCCGACCGAGATGTGGCCTAAATTCATGTGCTTGATTAATCTGCTCTTTTACGACTTGTCATGACCGCTTCCATATAGATGCTTTTGGCAAATATGCGTTTTTGTCAGGAGCTTTGTTTTTGCATGACTCACCACATACCTCCGTGATGTAGTCCGAGGGTCTTCGCGGTTAATACAGCCGGCCGCTATAGTTGTAAATATTCGCACCCTTACACCCGCCGTCTACTCTCCGTGGGTCGGCTTGTAAACCCGGCACGTACCTTGAAGGAGCTGCAACTCTTCCGGACGGCCGTTACTAGTAATGCGGCATTCCCTTCTGACACTTTCTCCTATGGGCGATTATATGGGCTGGTCGGTCAGACAAAAGGAGTGTCCGTGGCGAGAGGCTTATGATAGGGGGACGTTTGGGACCGAATGGAGAGCACGGACTAGCTAGTGGGCGCGTTGGACTCGAGGTACCATCGCGCACGGAATCACGATTTGTCACGGCACGCATGTCGTGACGCCCAATTCTCCAGCCACGTCCCGCAACCATGCCTTTCCTCGGTCATGATGATCTCGTCTGCCAGCTCCGTACCATTCTCCCAGCAGCATCGCCATCGTTTATAATCATCAAGGACTCGTGTGCAACGGGCAGAACTGGTGCTGTCTTACGCGATGTTTTGACATCGCTCGCGGAGGATGTCTCGGAATCGACGAAACTAGCCTTTGCTGTTGTGAACTGCGTTGCATGCTTCACGCAAAGACTACTATTTGATACTATTCTGGATGCACTGGCAGTATCATGTGTATCTCGGTCAGACCGACGGGAAGCTATCGAGGCTCTAGCAAGTCCCCGTAATGACAATCTCGATGGGTTTCTTCATTGTCTTCGTGCAATTTTCTCTGCAGCGGAAGGAACTTCAGTCAACTCCACTTCGGCGAACAATGACAGCTTGTCTAAACTGGTTCTCGTTTTTGAACGCGCTGAAAGACTCAGAGAGTCACTACCGAAGTTAACTATCCCTTTGACCAGGCTACAAGAATTGGTGAGATTAACGTTCAACGATCTATGCATGGACATATCACATGTGATGCTGAATAACGCAGACAGGAAAAGATGTGACGACAGTATTCTTGACGGATGTCGAATGGGAGTATATCTCGCCTTTCCCTGGATCTTTAACCGATCCATATCGTATAACGATAAAACCGCCTGAGAAACAGGGTACGCCTCCGGGTTTTCGGATTGAGCTCTTAAGGCTCATAATTATTTTGAGGTATCATCGACTGGATCTGCAGCACTTTCCCAGAGGACGAACAGCTTGAGCCTATTAACCCATATAATCCCTCCCTCCGCCCGTTATTCTACCACTTTGTTGAAACTATCTATAATGTATGCGCTCCGTTTACCACTGATCCTAGGGAACTCGAGTACATAACATCAGCTCGATGGCCTGGGTTCGTCTCTCCCGTACTAGAGGACTGGAAAGAACAAGCTGGCGGACCTTATTTCGGACCTTCAGAGGAAGACCGCATAAGGTTGATTCGGCTTTTCAGTCCATCATTGACTCATGCTGTGGAAAATCTGTACCCTCGCTCTGTAGGGTCTTTAGAATGGAGTACAGCCAACTTCCCGCAAGGGAAAGCCCTTTCTCAGCTGCTTGGAAGGTACTCGCTACCACCAGCCACATTATCGTCAGGTTCGCAGGTCACGACGTTAGAGCTATCTAACATGTCAATGTTCATTCTGTTGGCGGCTTTTCTCGCATCTTACAACCCGGCCAAGACGGACTATCGCCTACTCGGACGAGGTGGTAGCGAGGGATCGCGACGAAAGCGTAAGGGCGGTGGAACGAGGAAGTCCAAGGCCGGTTCAACGACGAAGGTCAGTTTAACTATGACGTTTGCTCGGACCCAAATATGTTCTGAATTAATCAATTTCAGCTCCCTCAGCGATTAATTGGACCTATGAGTTTCCCTTATGATAGGCTCGTGGCCATCTTAGGATCATTATTACAAGAGTATGACGAGTTGAAACAAACCGGGAAGCCTCTCGAGGACAATGCCAGTTTAAAGGCGGAGACAGACGTTTATCGAGTGCAAACGTCGTCAACGGTAAAACTCTATAACAGCCTTAAAATCTTGATCTCATGCCACTGATATCATTTAGGTACGAGAGCTTGTCTCTCTGCGTCTATTGCATCGGGGTACAGTCCATGACAAGCTCGATACACCTGTGTTCAAGTGCGGTATTGGTTACGATCAGGCACTTTCGCTTGCTCGCAAACTGAGTATACCTCTGAATGAACTGTTGTGGGAGCCGAGTTGAGCCTGCCCTCGTAATGGACTGAGGAGGGAATTTACAAGAAAATTTGCTTTTGATCTGTATTCGAGTTTGTTCAGCAGCTGTCTCACATGTTACGGCACGAGAACGCAATGAATGTTCGGCATGATCACTACCGTGAAGTAGGTATATATTTAATAGTGTGCTTAGTTAGTGGCGCTGTTCATTAAGAACCCCAAAAGTTTGTAATACCTAAGCCCGCACATGTTTATATCAAGCAAAGCAATATCGGTTTTGGGGTCTGTCCTAGTCCTCCGTAAGCCCATCAATGATTATTTTCCTTCGTTCTCTCATCTTCGTAGCGAGCCCTACGGACTTACTCTCAAGAGCAGCCGCATCGTTTGTTTCCGCCATTTCTGATGTTAGCCACGAATTAGTATACCGTCCGCTAAACGTATTAGGGCAACAGGAGCACACCATCGATTTGAACTTTATTATAAAGAAGAGTCGATCACGCGCAAAGGCTTATTCAGATCCACCTCCGATTCGGCTTACTGATCCATCTCTCTGTTAAATAACTGCTCTCACGGAACTACCCCCTAGTCTTCACGCACACAGCGACCATGACCATTACTTTCTACGATATACCCTCCAAGTTGGACGGCAATGCCTGGTCTCCAAACACATTTAAAACCAGGTTTGCGAGTGGCACTCGTATCAAGTCTGAATGATCTTTAATCAGATGCATAGATTCTGTCTGAACTACAAGGGAATACCGTACAAAACCGAATGGGTGGAGTACCCCGACATTGAGGCGCTTTTGAAGGATATTGGGGGTGCACCGACAGGGAAGAAGGCCGATGGACGCGACCATTACACCCTTCCAGCAATACACGATTCGGCGACGGGCAAGGTTATCACCGATTCGATCGAGATTGCCGCGTACCTTGACGAAGCGTATCCGGAGACGCCAGCGCTCATCCCTCCCAACACACGCGCAGCAATAGAACTCTTTACCCATGTCTTCAATGCTGAGAACCCCGCCGCAATCTTCCCGATTATGCTTCCCGCATCGAACAGTATCCTCAATCCAAAGAGTGAGGAATACTTCAGGAGAACAAGAGAAAAGGCGTTTGGGAAGAAACTGGAGGAAATTGCACCACCTGGCCTTATCCGCGACGAGATTTGGGGGAAGGTGAAATCCGGCCTTGAGCGGTTGGGCAGTTTTTACGATAAGAATGGTGTGGACAAGCTGTTTTTCCTCGGCGATACATTCACATTCGCGGATGCAATTGTCGGCGGCTATCTTTTGTGGATAAAGGTCGTTTTGGGGCCCGACAGCGACGAATGGAAGGCAATAACAGGTTGGAGTGGAGGGCGGTGGGCGAAATTTCTCGAGTTGACAAAGGAGTGGCAGATGTAAACTAGTATATCAGATGAAGATAAATAAACCCTGCGTGGTTAATCCATACGTTTGTTGTGTCGCCGAGAGTCCGAAATTGCAAGCCCCGTCGCACCCGCTTTGTCTGCGGGAAACCGGTGGGTGGGACCTGAGGGTTCCAGTCACACGGCTATCCCTACCCAACGAGTATCCGAAAGCAGAGGGAGAGGCAGCGTAAAAGCGATCAGTGTGGTGTTGAACCAACACTCTCGTCAGCACCAGGAGAAGGCTGTAGCGATGGTCCTAACACCTCCTCCAACTCGGCATCGTCGTCACCGCTATCGTCCCCGTCATCTCCTTCGCTGCCTTCCGGTGTGATGTCGGGGATGTTTCCATCGACTGGGCTTGCTGCGGCCGGAGCTGGAGAGAGTCCGCTGAAAGGGGATAGAGAATGCTGCGGTGAAAACGAGCTGAGCGGGGCAAAGTCTTCAGGCTCCTCAATTTCAACGGCGACGCGAGCTTTCCAATCGTACTTGTCTCTAAGCATAGTCACCGCCCGCACCGCACGTTCACAACGAGAATCATGATCAGCCTTAATGAGCTCACAATCCCTCAGCACGGCGTTGTACGTCTCCGTAGCGTTCGGGTGTTCCTTTTGCATCGCCCCCGACGGAAGACGCTCCAAAACGCTTCGCACTTTATCATTCTCGAGGCGTAAAACTTCTGTTGTTTGCTGGTTGCGGAGGAGTGGTATTAGGTCGTTATCAAGTTGCGCGTCAGAGAGTGTAGATGAAGGATGAAGAGCCAGCTTCATGAAAGGTCTTGTGGTCGGTATAGAGGCCTCCGTCGTGGATGGCAAAGTGGAGGAGGTCGGGGCAGACACGAGAGACATAGAAAGATTATGGCTCTGGGAAAGCAAGACGTTATACTTGGCAAGTATGTCGGGCCAGGCAGGCATTACATTCTGGCCGCCGGCCTCAACGATCCTCTGGAGGGCATAGACGGACTCCATCATCTGTGTTATCTTGAATTTGGTCGACTCGAGAGGCCCGATGGGCAGGACAGCCTGGGGCGGGTTTCCTGGGTTTGCTGCCATTGCGTGGTTGGAGGTACGCGAGGGGGCGTGACTCGGATGGATACCGTCTGTGACGTACCCGTGACACGGCGGATCACGACTACTACTTATAACAAATCCCAACTTGGTTTCAACTCCGTTCGCTACCAGCTTTGCACCTCAACGGTCATGTTTTTATCTCTGCTCCCGACGCGTCTCCTCTCGCGCCATGTTGCGGCGGCGTCGTCGTTCTCCGCCCAGCGCGTTCTGGCACCAGCAGCGGCGCGTAGCTTCTCCATGTCGCGTATTGCCCTGGCCGCGTCCGCGACCGACACTCCCGTGAAGAAGACCTCATCCAGCAAGGGTACAAAGAAAACAGAAAAGTCTACAAAGAAGAGCTCCAAGGAGAATGCTACAAAGTTGAAGAAGCCAACGAAGAAAAAGGAGACAGTGAAACGTACGTGACCGGATTCTGGGAGATCCACGTCGTAGTCAGGTCGTCGCTTAACTGGCTTCCAATATTCTTGCGTCATTGCCCTGCAGCTGCCAAGGTCAAGGTCACGTCCCAAGACATGCCACCCCCGAAGCCGGGAGGACCATACTTCGTATTTTTCCGCAAATACTTTGCGGATGTTGACCTTTCCAACGCCTCGGATAAGCGGACTGCGATTGTCCAAGCTTCCAAGGATGCTGCTGCAGTTTGGCAGGGCCTCAGTGAGAGCGAGAAGCAGGTCAGAGGACCGGCGCAGATACCACATTCATACCATCACTCATCTCATCTCTAGGTTTACCGTGATGAATACGTGGCTGCCAGAGCGGTGTACGAGAAGAAGCGAGAGGAGTACTTCAAGACGGTTGACCCAGCTGTCCTCAAGGAAATCAATAGGTACTATGGTTCTTGTGAGTACGGATACCGGTTGGCTCACGCTTTGTCCAGACGTCGTGCGGCAAGAGGAAAACCCAAGATAAAAACCCCCACTACGAACCGCAAGCCTTTAACATCCTTCTTCTTGTTAGTCAGATTGTTTATCATGCCATGCTCGGGATGTGTTCGAGTGACTCCTCGGCACTCTCTTTGCCCACGTTTTTGACACCTTTACTCACTCGCTTCGCAGATACTTGGCTGATGAACGCAAGGCGTTATCACCCGTGGAAGGACCCGATGGACCAGAACAGATGATAGCCTTTGCTAAGGCACGCGGCGAGAAATGGCGGACAATGTCTGACGCGGATAAACAGGTTCGTATTTTTTTATTGTTGGCATTTATTAGTATTTACATTATTCCCAAGACGTATGTCGATAGGTATAATGAAGCGAAGAAAGAATTCGATGCTTCTCTATAGCGATGAACTTATTTATATGCAACTTCTGTGATTTCTGTAGTCCGCTTCGCTTCGTCAGTGGTCATCACCATTTGGGTCTCTTTATTCTTTCTTCTGCTGCGGAATTTCCTTGCGGAAATTCTGGGAACCAGCGACTGAATTAACTTCCTACTGTGCAGTCAGTAGGAACCTTGATAGCAGACAGACGTCCCGTTTTTAATGCTAGTGCCAAAGGCGACACTTGCATGCGCCTAAGAAGTCCTCATTTGATCCGCAGTAAAGAAAACATAAGGAGCGATGTACAGATCAAGGACATTAAAATTGCGAAAGAAAAAAAAAGGCAAGGTCGTATTCAACGAATAAAAAATGTGGTAAGTGTGACCGCGAATACCTGAGAAAGCTCGCAAAGCAGAGCATTCTTAGCAAAAATAACTGAACTGGATATAACAAATAACCGTCCCTCGGACCTGAGCCGATAGTACACAAATGCAGACTCCCATCGCTACCCCTCTCTCATTGCCTACAATCGGTGACCAGGGACCGCCCAGAATATAAGTGTCAGCGCAGCATCACAAGCCGCGACAAGAAGGGTGACCCAAACTGCACGCCCAAGAAGCAACTTCCTGACGTAGGGCTCACGGATACGTAGAGTACGGAATGGCGTCGTCTCCGACTGACCCAAAAAAACAAGGATAGGGTCAAGTTCGTATTGATGGCTGATTAGGAAAAGGATAGCAAGGGTATACGGGATGAAAAGCTGTAGAGGTGAAAAGGTCTAAATAGGTAAAGCAATAACGAGATAATCTTCACTCACAAAAAACCTCTTGGACTTCGGTTTGACGTCCAAGAAAATGAGAGAGAAACCGACGGCTAGACCTGCCCAAAGGATGAGAAGACCCAGTACGAGTCGCACCAGGGCGCTGACCGGAGTCAAGTTCCCGAACGCCTTTGCCCGCAGAAAACGCGGGTACGCGTCCTGCTCCATGGCACGGAAACAATAATCCTTCTGCGCGTGGAACATGTCAGGGATCTGCGCAAGCGCATTAATTTCTTCTTGTGTCCTCGGCTCACGAGTGGAGGAAAGAACGAATGAGTGGATTCTGAGCGAGGGTGGAAGATAAACCTCGTGATTTTGAGAGGCATCAACAACAAAGGCAGCATGAGCAGGAGGTGTGAGATATCGGAAGTAGATACGCTCTGCGGACGCCACGAGGTCCATGCGAGTAATGGCGGTGGTACGAGGAATAACCGTCGGCGCCTTTGAAATACGTTTGTGCAAGGCAGACGTCCTTCCAGACAGAGAGAACGGCGTTGACGAACGAGGGGGGTCATGCATTTCCGAGGGCGAGGCGACGCGGCTCGGTTCCCTCTCATACATTGCCGGCGTGAGGGACCGAGGACTCGTGCTTCGAGCACCATAAAGCTCCTTCTCGTCAAATTTACCGTTCTTTTCTTGTTCAGCTAACATCTCCCCCGTGCTCGCCGTACTGCGCTTCGTACCGAGATCACCGCCACGTCCGTTACCACCGAAGCCAACAACCGTGCCATAAATGGAGCCGCGGCGTCGCGCATAGTCCCAGTACTGCGGCCAATCCTCCTTGATTGTGCGACCCGACTTGCGTACATCCTTGAAATATGCACGACAAAGGTTTTCATGCTGTTGAACGTCGAGCCAGAAATCCAGAATATCTTCCGAGCCCTCGCGTTGTAGAAATAAACTAAGCGAATTTATGTCAGAAGCAAAATCAACGTGACGACAGGAACAATGAGTAACGGCACACGATGGGCCGATAAAGCGAGGAGACCAATAGAAACGCACGGACAATGAACAAGACAGACAATATTACTCACTAAAACATGAAGAGATCAACCGGAGGCCTAGTCTTTCTCGCGAGCACCTCTGCAAAAGATGGAAGCCGATTCCGTCGGCTGTCATCGAGGGCATCGTGAGCATAGTGCCTGTTGTCGCCGTCCATGGTGCGTGGCGATAGTGAACGTTGACGGTGTGTGCAACGATCGCTGGGCATGTTTGGTTCCAGTCTGCGAGTGACAGACGTGACTGTGACACAGACAAAGGCGGCTATGCTGTCCCACGCAAGCCGCCTGAGGCTGTTGCAACTTGCCAGTGCTTACCCGCTGCTGTCGCCCGTGAACAATGTCGTCGTCGTCGTTGGCCAAGGCACTTTCACCGGCAGTTCGTGAGATACGCTTCCTCTGTTGTCAATCAGGCCCGGCCTCTGCTGGCATCAGGTGTGTCTGTCCAGGTTGCTGGCAGACCGTCTAGTCAGCTGACAACGTCGATAGACAGTTTATTCAAACCTCATATCCATCCCTCAAGCAGCACAACCCACATCTTCCTGTCTTGATCCGTGAAGCTTCAGGAACTCCAGCAAGAGCTTTCGCCCGCTTTGGTGCTTAAAACAGTTTTTCCTTTCATCGTTCGCTCCTGACTAACAGGTGCTTACAGAGTATGGCGTAGAAAAACATGTCGAACTTGATGACCTTTCCGCAACAGATGTGGAGCAGAAAGTACTGAAGCTCCTCGCGATGGAGCAAGGCCGTATCGTTTGATGTACACCGTGCGCAATGTCTTGTTTGTAAACGTCTACTGGTGGCTGCGAACTCAAGACTGTGAGCAGTTCTGCTACGCTTTCACCTTCAAGATACGTCTTTGACCGGATATATACGCGTTTGCCCTTAATTCATACGTGCTGTGGAAAGCAGTCCGTGATCATGATACCTGCTTGGTGGTTGTTCTCAGCGGCAAGAATGTGTCGATGAGCAGTCACAGCTCGACTGACTAAGATGAAAAGACTGAACTTGAAACAAGGCTGAGCTTCATCTAGCGACAAGCCAACTAGATGGTTAAGACAAGAGACTGCATGTCACTTTGTATAATGTTTCAATGTTCGCTCGACGACAGGTACATATATTAGAAAACTGCTACTTCGCAGCAGCAATTAATACGAGCATGTCCATGTCGTGGATGCGAACGGTTATTATGAGGAGTTCATCTTTGAAATGCGTTTGACTACGAGCGAGCGATATATAGCCAAGTGCTGGTTGCTAATTCTACCCCTCAAGGGACTTAAGGGAGCGAAAGCAGGACTGCACTGATTAGTACTACTCTCACGTTAATTTGTGAAAGGATTGCTTCAACACTCAGCCCATTTAGCCTTACTTATTTTGCGATTATGTAAGAACAGGTACGATCTTCTGCTATAGTCTATCGGACTCTATCTTGCCCTCACGCCTGCACTGGTCCAACTTGCGAGATCGTTCAAAGAATGCCCCCACCTATGAAGGATGTTCTTATGGTCGGATTCGGCGCGGTCGGCGTTATATGTAAGTGCAGATTTATTTCATTTATTTCGCGACTAGTGATCCTCGTCCAGATGCCTTGATCTTAAAGCGAAGCGGACTGGCTCGTGTGACAGCTGTAGCGAGAAGTAATTATGGTGTCGTGAAGCGTGCGTGAGCTTTACTATTGATAGACAATGCTAATTATCCCGCGGCTCCCAGGGGATGGTATACGCATCATAAGCGAGAAATACGGTGATATATCCGCCTGGCGGCCTGATCGCCGTAAGTACTTCAGCGCAAATCCGGATCCCATACGACCTTTTCTTACCCAGGCCAGTGTGTTCTACTTTGGACGAGGCTTTGGACCGTCCATACTCTTTTGTTCTCTTAGCAACGAAAGTTCTCCCTGGCATATCACCGACATCCTCCCTTCTTGCCCCCTTGCTATCCCCTCTATACGCGCATCCACAACCTGCATACGTGCTTCTGCAGAATGGACTGGGTATAGAATCAGAGCTCTATGAAGCCGCTTCAAAGCTACAGCAGGGGCCGCCCCGAATACTCAGTTGTACTGTGTATATCGGTACTAATCTTTTGAGCGAAGCCGTCGTGCAACACAACAACATTGCCAGACTCGTGATAGGACTTTACAAGCCCGGAAATTACACCGATGAGTCCCAGACGCCCGAGGAAGTGAGTCTCCTGGAAGACATCGGCAGCTTGCTTAAAGCCGGGGGAAGCGACATCACGCTTGTTCCCGAAATTCAACGTCATCGATTCAAGAAAAACTTCTGGTTAGTATCCCGAATTTTCTTAACCGCAAAAACAAGTTTTTTTATACCTTTGTCGCACAGGAATATATGCTTCTCCAGCGTTGCAACGTTATCTAGTTATCCTGTCAGAGCAATCTTCCAGAACCCTGATATCGAAAGGCAGGTTGTCCCAGTTCTACGGGCAATTATGCAGGAAAACCTTGCTGTCGGGCGGGCGATGGGCTTCGATGAAGATGCACTGCCTTCGTCCATTATAGACGACACAATTAAGTCCACCGGGGATATTCACCGCAAACCAGACAGCAATCATAAAGCAAGTATGCTGTTGGATTATGAGAATGGTAGGCCTATGGAAATCGAAGTGATCGTAGGGGAGGTGGTGAAGAAAGCGAGAGACTTGAACGTCGATATTCCAGTGCGTTGTTCAGCCTCGTTGCTTTCCCCGCACTCAGCTCAACTGTTGCAACTTTCTTACCGGGGCAGCGAATCGAGATGATATACGCCCTTCTTGTCATCATACAGAATCAAATTATGGAAAAAAACCGGTTACGATAGAGCCACCTATGCATACAGTGTACTTGTGCCTCCCATAAGTGACCGGTCACCCTGATTTTGGGGTTATTTGACAATTACTTCGGATTGGCTCATTGTATTCTTTACAAAATATTCAAGCATGTACCTGGATGCAATATGCTCATGCCGGCAAATTTCAGTAGCATTCTGGCTGATATTGCATTTGTGGTTGGGTAAAGATGTGTCCTAGAATAGGTCTAAAAAAGCGATTTTTGACTAGGGCTCCCCACCGTACCTGTATTTACGGATTACGGTACGGCCGTAAGGTACGCCGTAGCCATATCGTAGGACACCCCAAGGCCGAAAATACGGCACCGTATATTACGGACCGTATCCGTATTTGGGAGTGACAATACAGGTGCCTACTATCATATGACCCCTTTTACAAAGTCACATCCTAAACAAAAATTGGTCTTGAACTGGAGACATCTCTAAGTTTCACCCAAAAAAAGGCAAGAAAGATTTATATGTACTGTGCAACAGTTCAGAATAACTTTTAAGCAGTGAAGATGAGTAGATTGTTGATGTGCAGTGAGAGGGAATGGAATATTCGATGATTTATTGTAGGCCCTTTGGCCCTCCTTATATACATGTACTGTGGTAATCTATTATATAAGAGTAGGACTTATCCTTATATGTTCTGTACTGGCTCTTTAGCCAGGAGTGAGTAACATGACATGGTCTGTGCGTCTATCATGCAATCATTGCACCATATGTGCTTAGTCACTATACATGTGATATATATTTTAAGAATAACTTTTTTGATCCCATACCTATGATATGGAGGCTGGAAATCCAAATTTTGTCTGAGAATGTGACTTTGTAATAAGGGTCATACAATAGTACAGGTACTATTGTGTGACCCCTCTTACAAAGGGGGTCCCTTCTTACAAAATTCATGTTTCTGAGCCTCCACACAACTAAACTACCTTTGAAAAAATTAATGTAGGCTCTAGTAGATTGTATAACAGTAGCTGCAAAATTTGTACTGTAAAAAATTGCATTAGTGTGAAGCCATTGTCAAAATACAGTGGGTGTCAAAAGTATTGCACAGTCATGTGACTTTTCGATTTTGCATTTACTGTGCCTCAACAAATTCATTTTTTCCACTTTTTCTTTCTGGATACTATAGTAGACCCTCTCGTCATACTGTATGTAGAGTATTAAGTGGTTCTGTGCAGCCATTGGTTTGAGACATTGTGTGCAATCAGAAGAGTGCTGTGCAATTCTTTTGTCATTGCACTCCTTCAATTTTGAAAAGTCTCCTGATGAATCAAAACAGCATCGATTTCCACGAAACTTGGTAGGAATCAACATCATACATGTGTCTACCTATTCCAATGCTTATCCATTCTTTTAAGTTGTCTTATTTGAGCAAATAGCCCTACGTAGATGTGATGCTCCATGGTGGACTCCACATATGTGCAGAAATTTTGGAACTGAGTATAACATCATAAAAACTAGC